>PVJC01042862.1:0-14756 GCA_004026665.1 Murina feae
ATGTACTTTTTTTCACATTTTTACATCTCTGAACTTGAGCATTATCTTAGAATCAGTGGCATCTAATTGACCCTGTTTTTTCCTTGCTAAAAGATTCTCACAATCTATACTAACCAGTCTAAATATGTAAAAAGGAGTTTAAGTCAAATAATAAACGTTTTGCTTAGGACAAATAAGTCTTTCAGTTCTTAGGCGTGCTGTGCCTTCACAGTCAAGGGTGAACCTGAGGAAGGGTGGTGAAGGATTGAAGAAGACAGACAAGAGAATTCAGCTGGGGCTTGGCGGATCTCCCATGCTTATATGAGGGTGCAGAAAGATCTAGTCTGCAAGCCCATGCTTTATATTATAGTCTGATTATAACAAGATTAACATGTATACAAATGTTCTTGTTTTGGCAACACTTGCAGTACCTCCCACAGTCCACTAGCTACTTAGGAAGGAATTAGGGAGGGCTACAAGGTCAGGCTAATTTTGCTAGGACAGCTCTGCCCTCCAGACAGACTTGTTTGTGGCCCTGTCACAGGTCAGCCCGAGACTTGACCCTAGAGCCACTCCCTACACTTAGATCAATTTAAAATTATGAAGTCTGGTAATGGTTAATATTTTTCCATTCCTTCCCCCCAAAAAGAAACCACTTTGTTATGGGGTTTAAAATTTTTTTTATTTTTATTTTTTTAAGTAGTAGAAGTGAGGGAATGATGACATCTGAGAGTCTGGTCCAAGAAGAGACAAAAGTTCTGAAACTTAAGACAAAAATGGTAAGATATGGACATAGTCCTCAAAACTGTCCCTTTCCTTCTCCTAAACTCTTTCTGAAAGAAATGAATTCTGAAATACTAATTTGTTTCAAATTACTCTTTTAGGCTGATAAAGAAAACGTCCATAGACCTACAAGAAGCAAAAATAATATAACAATGGGAAAAAATTGTATTCCGTTAAAACCTTCTAATGAATTAACCAATTTAACTATAGCCGCTGATACATACAACTTGGAGAATAATAATCAAACTCTGCAGTTGTTACCAATTACAAATGATCGCCAAGATCAACGTATGACATTAAGCCAAGTGTTTCACATTAAAAACAATAAAAAGAAACAAGTGACTACTGAAAAACCAAAGCAGGATGCTAACGTGCTCAAGAAACCTGTGCTTGGATCTTATCGTGGCCAAATTGTTCAATCTAAGGTCAATTCATTTAGAAAACCTGTACAAGTCAAAGATGAGCATTCTGCAACAACAAAGAAACTTTCAGCTCCTATCTCTAAGGCCACAAAATCTCAGCCTATAAACACCAGCATTGTAACAGCAAAAAGTCACAGAGCCTCAAATACGATGACTATGACTAAATTTGTGAGGGCTACATCTCAAAATGAACAACTGTTACGTCCTCCTATTAGAGGTCACCACAGTAATACTCATAATACCCAGGACTCCCTGAAACAAGGCTTTGCCAATGTTACAGCTTGGAAAGGGTCTCATGAGAAAGAATTACTACAATTAAATACAGTTTTATCTAGTGTCAAAACCATTTCTCCTCAGGAAGTAAAAAGAAATAAAACAACATCAAGAGGCCTAACATCTGAAATGATAGCCAGGCCTGCTTCATCTTCTAATATCAAACAAATAGAAAAGTCAAAAACCATTGACCAGTGCAGGCATACTATAGCAAAAGCAACTATCAACAATAGAAGGGCTCAGCCCAAAGAAACCGTGG
This sequence comes from Murina feae, assembly GCA_004026665.1. NCBI lineage: Eukaryota > Metazoa > Chordata > Mammalia > Chiroptera > Vespertilionidae > Murina > Murina feae. The sequence goes on from PVJC01042862.1 coordinate 1,717, forward strand.
AAGAAAGAAAGTAAGTAGATGTAATTCATTAGCTGAATTTTCAAATTTGTGATTTGGTTTATAATTAACTTTAATGTAGCAGAATTTTTTGTGTATGTATTCTCTACTGTCATGTGTAGACAAATTTAAGCAAATTTATATTGTGGAACAGTATGACCTGAGTTATTGGGTTTGAATGTGTTTTATTAGGTTGTTTTATGTAATATAAGTTAAAATTCTTAATGAAATTGGGAAGTATTTTATAACCTGTCCATTTAAAAATTCATTCTTATGTCTTAGAGCATATAATTCACTTTGATATTTTTCAAATTTTTTTCAAATTTGTGAACCATGTCTTGCCATGGAACTACTTAAAGGTCTGAAATATTTTTTAACTTTTCCTCTATTTGACAATGCTATCAGCAATATCACAGTAATGTACTGCTTATAATTATAGAGCTCGTCTGAGTGAGTGGAGGGCTCGCAAAGGAAAAATGCTGAAAAGGCCTCATAGCTCGGTAATAACCCAGCCTGAACCTAAAGGACAGAATGAAAAACCAGTTGGGTCATTTTGGACTACCATGGCAGAAGAAGATGAACAAAGATTATTTACTGAAAAAGTAAACAAGACATTTTCTGAATGCCTAAACCTGATTAATGAGGTAGTGTCTTTACCTTATATTTGTGTAGTAGTTTATAGTTTGCAAATTACCTTCATAAATATTATTCCATTAATTATAGTCAGTCTTTTTTGACCAAGTAATGTGTCACTGGTGTTATGTAGACTGTTAATTATGAGATTATTTCTCTTTGGCCTTTAATGGACTCCATTTTCACCCTAACTGGTGTGGCCTAGTGGATAGAACATTGGACTGTGGACTGACAGGTCCCAGGTTCGATTCCAGTCAAGGGTACATACCCGGATTTCAGGCTCAATCCCCAATAGGGGGCATGCAAGAGGCAGCTGATCAGTGATCCTCTCATCGATGTTTCAATCTCCCTCTTCTTTCTTCTCTGAAATCAATAAAAAATATATATATTAAATAAAGTAAAATGGACTACATTGTCATTGAGTTCATAGAAATATGTCAAAGAAGTAGATTCTTTTACTTGAGTTACGAATATTGTATTCCTCTATGATGTTAATAATTTACCAAGTCTAGCAATACAAATTAGTCCTTATTATCACAGGTTAAGTTCAAATTGACTAAAATATTTTCAAACACTTTATCTTACCCAACATCAGTATGATCTTGAACTTAATTGTATTTTATTGGACCAAAATTTGACAGACTATAATAATTAACTCCAGAATGTTTTCTTTATTTCCTAACTACTCTTTAATCTTGCTTTGATCATATACTACTGTCTAAGTTCCAGAGCAAGACTGAATATACAGAGTATGATTTCTAACTTTAGTCTCATGAGCATCTTTAAACATTTTGTAGTTTTGAGAACCAATGGAAATGACAATCAGGAAAACTGATTCAATTCTTATTTCTGCTTAGCTGGAGTTTTTTTTTGTGTTGTTTTTTTTTTTTTAATTTTTAACTTAGAAGTTGACAACTAATATAAGGGATACGAGGAGATTTTATTCTTTTTTAAATATAGTTTATTCATTTTTACACAGAGGAAGGGAGAGGAATAGAGAGTTAGAAACATCGATGAGAAAGAAACATCGATCAGCTGCCTCCTGCATACCCCTCATGGGGGATGTGCCTGCAACCAAAGTACATGCCCTTGACCGGAATCGAACCTGGGACCCTTCAGTCTGCAGGCTGATGCTCTATCCACTGAGCCAAACCAGTCAGGGCTTAGCTGGAGTTTTTTATTGATACTGTGGAATTTTTCTCCCCTGCTACTTAACTATATCTATCTTATTTACATAAACCATTACAGATTCATTTTAACCTTAATATCAAAACCTGACAAATATAATTTTAAAACTTGCGAGCTATTTTCACTCAGAAACACTTGGTAGATACAAAAATATATAAATACTAGGGGCCCGGTGCACAAAAATTTGTGCACTCGGGGGGGTTCCCTTAACCTGGCCTGTGCCCTCTCGGAATCTGGGACCCCTCGGGGGATGTCCACCTGCTGGCGTGCCTGGCCAGCCTGGGTGAGGGGCTGATGGCTGTTTGCAGGCTGGCCAAGCCCCCCAGTAGGGACCCTCACCCCATGGGGGTGTGGCCAGCCTGGGTGAGGGGCTGAGGGCTATTTTCAGGCTGGCCACACCCCCTTCAGGGTTTGGGTCCCTACTGGGATGCCTGGCCAACCTGGGTGAGGGGCTGAGGGCCGCTTTCAGGCTGCCCACAGCCCCTTCATGGTTCTGGTCCCTACTGGGGTATCCGGCCAGCCTGAGTGAAGTGCTGAGGAGTATTTGCAGGCTGGCCACAGCTCTCATTGACCCAAGGTCCCAGCGAGGCTGGCTGGAAGCAGGTTTTTGAGGTTTATTTATTTTCTATAATTGAAACTTTGTTGCCTTGAGCGGAGACCACAGCTAGCCTAGGCAGGCAGTTTCCTCCATTGCTGGCCTCCTGTTTGCTCTAGCTCTGTGGCTGCCTGCCGCCGTCTTGGCTGGGTTAATTTGCATGTTGTCACTCTGATTGGCTGGCGGGCATGGCTTGGATGGTGGGCGTGTTAGGTGTAACGGGAGTGAGAGTTAACTTGCATGTTACTCTTTTATTAGATTAGATTAACAAGTGGAATCAACACATATGATAAGAGGAGTGCTAGTCGTTTTTTTTACTAATATTTTTCTCAACTAGCGTATTATTTTCTTTTGCCTTGTACTTATGACCAATATGCCTCATACTAGCCATTCAGAATAAATTTAGAGTGAGGAGGATAATAGTGGATAGTTTATGAACAATTTTCCATCAACTTTTTCTGTCACTGATTTTGATTATAGTGAGCTTAGTTGCTTATACTTTCTATGCTAAAAGATAACACTCACTTTATTTCTTGACATTTTAGGGATGCCCCAAAGAAGAAGTATTAGACACACTAAATGACCTGATTAAAAATATTCCAGATGCCAAAAAACTTGTTAAGTATTGGATATGCCTTGCACGTGTTGAGCCACCCACAAGTTCTGTTGAAAATATTATCTCAATCTTTGAGAAGGCCATTCTGGCAGGAGCTCAGGTGAAATTAAAACTTATTAATTACAGTGCATGTAAATTATTCAGAGTTGAGACATATCACACCATAACTTAATAAAATTGTGGATATATTTATATATATTTAGAAGTAATGAATGATTAAAAGCCACAAGAATTGCATATTAATAAAAGCTGTTTCTCAACTGTCTAGAACTAGCTCACATACTAGGGAAACTCTTATTTTAGAAAATGGATGTACTGAAACCTGAAATGTACATTTAACGAAACTTGCTGGGAGAAATATTTTAGCACATCTAGTCATTTCACACATTTCCTACTTAAGAAATCTGTGAAATTGAATTTAAATACTAAATTTTTAAAAAATTGTATCGAGGCTTTTTTGTTAATTTTGTTTTTGTTTTTATGGGCAAATGTTCCTAAAATGTATTTTCTTTGGATGAATTTCTCAAAAATGCATATTTGAAGATTGTTTACAAATAATTTTTTCAATTCTTCTTTTTAGCCTCAGCCTTTCCTTAAGAAAAGTCTACTCATAATAATCTCAGCAAAAAACCAACTATGCTATTTGACCTTTTACCTTAATCAGAAATCAAGTATTCAGTAAATATTCTCTTAATGGTTATTATGTGTAAAACACTTTGCTGAAGGATTTGATTCCCCCCATGAAAGAGAGTGTTAGGTCACTACATTGAACCAGAAGGGATATTACTTAAAGCGGCTTATGGCAGTATAACTAGGATGTGTAACGAGCTAAGGGTTCTCATAGAAAGTGGCAATATAAAGAGAAAAATGTGACACTAGAGCAGAAATTGGAAAACAAGGATCAAAATTAGCCAAGAATATTGAAAAGCAGGATGGTGAGTAGTTCATGACTAAGTTCTAGAATGAGAATATGATCCAGAGCATTCCTTTTATATAATATCTTGAATATGTTGCATTAGCAGACATGGTGCATGGCAAGTACTCATAATATCTGGCATATAATGGACACTTAGTGAACTGTTGAATTTTTTAGTCTTGAACTGTTCAAAGATGCATTTAATACCGTGTGAAACACAAAAATATAACTGTACTTGAATGAGGAGAAAAGGAATAAACTTAATATAAAGATTAATGTAAACTTAAATGTAATCAGCTCTTTAATATATACTAATATTAATTTGCTACTTGTTTACTAATAATGTTCATATCAGACAGCACTAATAGTTACCAAAGCCTTAAGAAAATTAGGGGGGGGGGGGAGTTTTAAACTGATGAAATTTCATTCCCTAAGTTTATTTTTATTTTATTTTTATTTTAGTTTATTTTTTATTTTTATTTTATAAATTGGAAAATACAGCCATTTTTTTCCATTTGAGTGGCAAAATAAGTGGTCTAAGAACCACTGCCTTGTTTTATACTATAAAATTTAATCACTGGATTTAATATTTTAAACTTGGACAATGTAGTGTGTGAGAATATAAACATGTGTCTGCTCTCTTCATTAAAAAAAATCAAGCCTATTGAAGAAATGCGACATGCAATTGCAGATATTTTAACAATGAAGAGTCAAGAAAAAGTTAAATTTGGTAAGTTAGTTTCATTTTGTTTTCTTGAAGTGAATTGTGACTTCATTAAATTTCTTTGCTGAATTGTTTTTCTTTTATCATTTTTAACTTCTTAATATGTAGGTTAATCTTTCCTCCTACATCTGTTGATGGACCTCTGAGATTCAATAGCTTTCTGTAGTAAGAATTTTTAATTAGGTCTTATTCAAAACCCAAATTTGTCATTGAGTTTCTGTGAAAGTTATCCTACCTCTGTAGAACTTAATTTCCTGTCTTAACCCTACGAGACCTGAGGCCCTGAACCTGACTGTCCTTTAAACCACACAAAGTCAATTCAAACACATGGGGGCAGACATTTCCAATGGCTAACCATGAGGTTTGACTACAGTTAGTTGGTTATTTTAGTTTGTGATGCATTTTTTTCACCTACTAGGCAAAGTACCAAAAAATCGGTACAGGGGTCTGGTAGGATTAAGATTGAGGCAGTTTGACTAGACCTCTAAAAACTTTTTGCTTATTAAATTCTACCATAGCCCTGGCCTGCATGGCTTAGTTGTTAGAGAATCAGCTTGTGTCTTGGGTTTGGTTTCTGGTCAAGAGCACATACCTGGGTTGCAGGTTTGATCCTCAGCCAGTTTGGGGCAGGTGCAGGAGGCAATAATGATATCACATTGACCTCTCTCTCTGTCTCTCCCTCTTCTACCTCACTCTTCCCCTCCCCTCCCCCTTTCCACTCTCTAAAAGTCAATGGAAAAAATATCCTTGGGGTGAGGATTAACAAAAATAATAATAATAATAAGGAAATCTATCATATGTTCTATCCTAGAGAGACACTCATTTAGGAATTCTCTTTGCTAGGAATAGATTAGGTGATAAGAAATTCATTAGTTGTCAGGTATCTAAAATGTAAATATTTTCTAGATTCAGATAAAGGTTTGTGCTAGTTACTATGAACTTTTACAAGAAATTTAACCTCTTCCTTTTCTGTAAAATAGGATAATGTGTCTTAAGATTCTTAGGACCATTAAATGAAATAATGTATAGCATTAGGTTTAAAGTTATGAGTATGTGAGACAGTTTATTATATTATTAATTACTAGAGGCCCGGTGCACAAAAATTTGTGCACTCGGGAGTGGCGGGGGGTGGTGGGGGGACGTCCCTCAGCCCAGCCTGTGCCCCCTCACAATCTGGGACCTTTCTGGAAAAGTCCACCTGCTGGCTTAGGCCCTCTCCCCGGGGGATTGGGCCTAAGCTGGCACTCAAACATCCCTCTGGCAGCCCGGGGGCTCTCGGAGGGTGTCCACTTGCCAGCGAGAAGCAGGCCTAAGCTGCAGTCAGACATCCTTAGCGCTGCTGAGGAGGGGAGAGGATCCTTCCACTACCGTTGTACTGGCAGCCATCAGCCTGGCTTGTGGCTGAGCAGAGCTTCCCCTGGTGAGTGCACTGACCACCAGGGGCAGCTCCTGCATTGAGCATCTGCCTTCTGGTGGTCAGTGTGTGTCATAGTGACCAGTCATTCCCAGTGGTTCTGCTGTTAGGGTGAATTTGCATATTACCCTTTTATTATATAGGATAGAGGCCTGGTGCATGGGTGGGGGCAGGCTGGTTTGCCCTGAAGGGTATCAGGGTGAGGGTCCTGCTAGGGTGCCTGGCCAGCGTGGGTGAGTGGCTGATGGCTATTTTCAGGCTGGCCACAGCCCCTTCAGGGAGGGGGGTCCTACTAGGGTACCTGGCCAGCCTGGGTGAGGGGCTGAGGGCTGTTTGCAAGCTGGCAACAGCCCCTTCAGGGAGAGGAGTCCTGCTGAGTTGCTTGGCCAGCCTAAGTGAGGGCCTGAAGGCTGTTTCCAGGCTGGCCACAGACCCTCAAGGAGAAGATCTCTGCTGGGTTGCCTGGCCAACCTGGGTGAATGGCTGATGGCTGTTTGCAGCAAGGCTGGCTGGAAGCAGGTATTTGGGATTTATCTTCTATAATTGAAACTTTGTTGCTTTAACCGGAGCCCAGATCAGGTTGCCCCTGACAACCTAGGCTCCCAGCGCTTCCTTGAGCCCACACCAGCTGGAAGCAGGTATCTGGGGTTTATTTATAGTCTATAATTGAAATTTTGTTGCCTTGAACAGAGGCCACAGCCAGTCAAGGCAGGCGAGAACCTTAGCTTCCTCCATCACCCAGGCAAGCCTCCTGCTTGTTCCAGCTCTGTGGCTGCCAACCACCATCTTGGCTGGGTTAATTTGCACACAGTTGCTCAGATTGACTGATGGGTGTGGCTTAGGTGTGGGGGGTGACACCAATTTGCATATTACTCTTTTATTAGATTAGATTGCCGTATTTTCCGGCGTATAAAATGACTTTTTAATCCAGGAAAAATCTCAAAAATCTTCTTAAATAACAAGACGACTAGTGAGAGAAGTGACCCAACTACCTCCTCTACTTTCTCCCTCTACCATTTCTACCATTTCACCACTTTTGTCTCGACTCTTGAAAAGATTTTCCTGGGTTAGAAAGTCGTCTTATATGCCAGAAAATACAGTATTTGCATTACAACTTTAAAACTACTTTTGCCCATACCTATATTTAAAAATCAAATTCTTAGGCACATAGTAAGTTCATTAAACTTTAACCGTGGGTAATATTAACTATTTTAGATGAGAGGAGAAATCTCTACATATAAGTATAAGCTAATTTGTTTCTTTTTTTAAGTTATTTCCAATTTTTTAATATAACTCTGTATCAGCCAATCACAAATATTTGAGCACCTATTATATATCACTAGAGGCCCGATGCATGAAATTGGTGCACTGGAGGGGGGGTTGTCCCTCAGCCCAGCCTGCACCCTCTCCAATCTGGGACCCCTCAGGGGATGTCCAGCCGCCTCAGACATCCCTCTCACAGTCCCAGACCACTGGCTCCTAACTGCTCACCTGCCTGCCAGCCTGATCACCCCTCACTGCCCACCCTGCCAGCCTGGTCACCCCCAACTGCCCCCCCCTGCCAGCCTGGTCACCCCCAACTGCCCCCCCCTGCCAGCCTGGTCACCCCACACATCCTGCTGTCCAGTCATTACTGTGACACCATCCTGGACAATTTGCATATTCCTCTATTATTAGTATAGATAAGCCATGGGGATGTAATGCACAGCATGGTGACTATAGTTAATAATACTATATTGTATACTTGAAAGTTGCTAAGAGAATAGATGTTAAAAGTTCTCATCAAAAGAAAAATATAGACTTATTGTGGTAATCATTTCACAATTTTACAAATACTGAATCAGTATATTGCTATATACCTGAAACTAATATGTTACATTTCAACTAGAAGGCCCAGTGTATGACATTCGTGCACTACTGTGGGGGGTTCCCTCAGCCCGGCCTGCACCCTCTTGCAGTCCAGGACCCCTTGGGGGATGTCTGCCTACTGGCTTAGGCCTGCTCCCTGCACTGCCATGGAGGCAGGAGAAGCTCCCGCTACCGCTGCTGTGCTTGCTAGCCATGAGCCTGGCTTCTGGCTGAGACACACTCCCCCTGTGGGAGCACACTGACCACCAGGGGGAAGCTCCTGCGTTGAGCGTCTGTCCCCTGGTGGTCATTGTGCATCATAGCGACCAGTCGTTCCACCATTCAGTCCATTTGCGTATTAGGATTTTATTCTATAGGATTATACCTTTTTGTTTAAAATTAATAAAAAGACTAACTTAATCCTGAATCTTACACACTAAAGACAGCAAAGTGGAAATAAATATTTCATTTTAAAAGCTTCTGCTTTGGCAGGTGTGGCTCAATTGATTGAACATGGTCCCATGCATCAAGAGGTTGCTAATTCAATTCCCAGCCAGATCATATGTGGGCTTGATCCCCAGTAGGGAACATGTAGGAAGCAGCCAGTCGATGTTTCTCTCTTACACATCCATGTGTTTTTTTTCTCTCTCCCTTACTCTCTCTCAAAAATCAATAAAAACTTTTTTTTTAAGAGAAAAAAGCCTTCGTAATTCTCACTGGCTTTAGAGGTTTGTAGAAAGAGAAAACAGTATTTTAGTCAAATTCAGTTTTCTGTCGTTTCTTGTGGAATGTTTTCTAGCAGGTAGAATATTTGTTTTTAGATGGAAAAAGAAATGCTATCAATAAACTCTTGACTTTCTGAAATATTACTTACTAGATATAAAATCAGTTTTACAAATTAAGATTATTTGTAAGTAGCATTGGGAAATAGAAGACAAATAAGAGATGAGCACCACTTGAATCTCTCAGATACCTCAAGCCCACATTTCCACACTTGAAAACATTTTTCCCTAAACCTTCTTTCTTTTGGTTCCCTTTCTCAATAACTGACACTGCCCAATTCTCTACATCAGAAGTCTTGGGATTATATTTCACTGCCTCATTCTCACATCCCCACCCCTGTTCCTCAGCCAATTAAATTCAATTAAACTTTGTAAGCATCTCTTAAAATGCATCTATTTCTCTTCATCCTTTTATTACTGTATTCAAGATCACCTACAGCTCTTACCTGGACTACAACAGTAGTCTCCTATCTTGCCTGCTTCTCTACTCTTACTGTAATCCATTCTCAGTGCTGCAGTCAAAATGCCCTGTCACTTCTCTGGGTAAATTCCTGACGCCAGCCTCTTGTCTTTCCCACTCCTTCACATCTCTAAATTCCTTTCTTTACTTTTTCTGTTTTCTAGAGAGGACTATATTACCCTTTTTTTCTCTGTTTTCTCCAAGCCAGTGTTCTTTTAATTTAATTCCTCTTTATCCTTTAGACCTCAACTCAAATGTCATTCTTTCCGTTAGCCTGCCCTGATAGCCACCTATCCTCCCCCACCCAACTAGATTAGATGCACCTGTTTTGTGCTCCCTGTTTTTTCTCTGTGTAATAATTAATGCACTTGATTGTCTTATCTTTTAAACTGTAAACTTAATGGACAAGGACGGTGTCTGATCTTTCTCACCATTGTACCCCAGTGCTAATGCAGTGTCTAGCATACATTAAGGCACTTAAATATTTGTTGAAGAATTCATATTCTCTCTCCCCACTTCAACATCTTTTCACTAAAGAAACAAACACATTCAGCCCTGGCCAGTATGACTCAGCTTGTGGACTCAATTCCAGTCAAGGGCACCTTGGTTACAGATTCCCTGGCCCTGGTTGGGGTGCATGCAGAAAGCAACCAATCGATGTGTCTCTCTCACATCAATATTTCTCTATGTCTCTCCCTCTCCCACTCTCTAAAAATCAGTGGAAAATATCCTCTGGTGAGGATTAACCAAAAAAACAACAAACAAACATTCCATTTATTATGTAACTGAAACATCTCTTAGTAAAAATCTCTAATAATTTCTTATCAATCAATCTAGAGGTCTTCTCCATTTGATGGATTTACCAGATGTCTTACAAGTATTTCACAACTGACATGTTGTATTTTAAACTTTGTCCTTCTCTATTGCTTCCTCATAACACCATCTCTTCCTCCCAAAAAAATAAAAGAAAAAATTAATTCTGTCATTAAAGACTCCAAAGGAAGAAATTTTTGAACGGATACCCCTAATATATACACTTATTTATTAACTCCTAACAGAAAAAAACAAATAAACACTTAACTTAGGCTCTTCTCATTGCCTACCTCTACCACCTTGCTTAGACTATTAAAAAACAGCTTTGTTTTACCATCACAAATTATTAGTTTTCATTCCCTGCCATTCTAAACCATCCTGTATTGTCACGAAATCTAACTGTATCTGTCTCTCGTGAATTTTTTCTGTTCATCAGATTTTTTTTTATTCACCTGATTTTTAGGTTCACTTGTTGATAGATATGTATTTGTTGTTCATAATTTTTATCTTTACTTTCTCTTCTCCTTCCTCTTCTCAAAGGATACCTTTCAGCATTTCATATAATACTGGTTGGGTGGTGATGAACTCTTTTAGCTTTTTCTTGTCTGTGAAGCTCTTTGTCTCACCTTCAATTCTGAATGATAGCTTTGCTGGGTAAAGTAATCTTGGTTGTAGGTTCTTGCTATTCATCACTTTGAATATTTCTTGCCACTCCCTTCTGGCCTGCAAAGTTTCTGTTGAGAATCAGCTGATAGTCGTATGGGTGCTCCCTTGTAGGTAACTGACTGCTTTTCTCTTGCTGCTTTTAAGATTCTCTCCTTGTCTTTTGCCCTTGGCATTTTAATTATGATGTGTCTTCGTGTGGTCCTCCTTGGATTCCTTTTGTTTGGGGTTCTCTGCGCTTCTTGGACTTGGAAGTCTATTTCTTTCACCAGGTAGGGGAAGTTTTCTATCATCATTTCTTCAAATAGGTTTTCAATATCTTGCTCTTTCTCTTCTTCTGGCACCCCTATAATTCTGCTGTTTGTGCGCTTGAAGTTGTCCCAGAGACTCCTTACACTATCTTCATATTTTTGGATTCTTTTTTCTTTTCTGGCTGGGTGTTTTTTTGCTTTTTTGTATTTCATATCTTTGACTTGATTCTTGCGATCCTCTAGTCTGCTGTTGGATCTCTGTATATTATTATTTATTTCAGACAGTGTATGCTTAATTTCTAGCTGGTCCTTTTTCATATCCTTGAGGGTCTCACTAAATTTATCGGCAGTCTGTAGAATATCCTTGAAAAGCCTTATAACTGTGGTTTTGAACTCTATATCCAGTCATTTGCTTTCCTCCATTTCTGTCATTTGTGACCTGTTTCTTTTTCTCCACATTTTGGCTGCTTCCCTACATTGATAGAGTGGCTTTCTGTGTTAGGTGTCCTATAGGGCCCAGTGGCTCAGTCTCCTCAGTTACCTGAGGTGGATACTCTTGGTGCACTGCTTTGTTGGCTTTGTGCACAGTCTTGTTATAGCTAAGCCTTGATGTTGGTTTCACTGAGAGGTATTGACCTCCAGGCCACATGGCTGAGAATCAGCTGTGTCTATGGTGGGAGAACTTCTATGCTGGAGACACTCTTATGGGGCAAGACTTGCTCCAGTGGAGCTTTGGTGCCCACTGAGTCTGCTCCCTTATGTATCTGAGGAGTTGTAGACTGGGTGGTCCAGCTCTGACCACTGGGTACACAGTCTCTTGGAACTCTAAGGAGGTGCAATGTTAGCTTCTGCCTGAGGCTACCAGCCTTTTATATGCAAAAGTCTCTGCATGCAGCTTGGGTGGGGTGGGGACTCGGGGAATCTACAGGGTGGAGCAACCAGCTATGGCTGATTCTCAGCCCTGCCCTAAGAGGCACCAGGTCTCAAGCCGCTCTGGAGTTCCTCCCTGTGCCAGTCGGTGCCAGACAGTCCAGCTCCTCCCCGTATGATTCTGAGTCCCCAGAAACTAGTCTAGAACTTGAGTTCAGAGCCATCGGGAGCTTGTGCCTCCCTCCAGTACAAAATGCTGCCAGCCCTTTCTGCGAGCCCCTTCGTGCCTCTGTACCTCTGCAATTTACTTCCACACCTCAGTCTCTTTCTAGTTGTAGGATTTCCACTCAGCCAGCCTTCCTGTGGGTCTGGGTGGTGTCAGTTTTTTCTTTTCGTTGTGGTTTTGAAATGGTTATGCCAGGCAGCAATTCTGGTGTTTACCTATGCCACCATCTTGGTTTCTCCCTGTCATGAATTTTTATTATCAAACTTCTTGCACATAAAGTTCTTTATAATCTAGACCCTTTCTCTTTAACTCATCACCTCCTTCCCACTGACCTTTATATTCCTTACTTTATATTCTAAGCACACTGGCCCTTTAATATTGTCTTACTAGACCTTTTTTTAAAAAACAAAACCAAAAAAATAACCTTCATACCAAGATTGTCTTCCTTGGTCTGTCAAGTACTTATTTTTCAAGATCCAGCATAAATGTTATTCATGACACCTTCCCTAGCCATCTTTCTGTCCTACAAGCAAAGTTAGTTACTCTTTTTTTATGGTTCTTATCTCAATTATAGCCATTTTCTTGTTTTATAATTATTTTCAAGCGTGTCTCTTCAATGGAATATGAACTCTTTTTTTTAAAAGATTTTGTATTGATTTTTAGAAAGAGAAACATTGATGTGAGAGCAAAACATCCATCAGCTGTGTCCTACACATCCCCTACTGGGGATTGAGCCCACAGCCTGGGTATGTGCATTGACCATGAATCAAACTGGCAACTTTTGTGGGGGCACAGGACAACACCCAGCCAGCTGAGCCACACCAGCCAGGACGGAATGTGAACTTCTTAAAGGACAGAGATGATTTCATTCTTATATTTGTACTAGGGGCCCGGTGCACAAAAATTTGTGCACTCAGGGTGGAGGGAGTCCCTCAGCCCAGCCTGTGCCCTCTCACAGTCTGGGACCCCTCAGTGGATGTCCTATGATGGCCCCAGTCGGCCAGGCGCCTTTTGTGTGTGTGTGTGTGTGTGTGTGTGTGTGTG
>PVJC01042863.1:0-14756 GCA_004026665.1 Murina feae
CTCACAGGTAATACAGGCAGTAGCCAAAGCTATTGGGGCAAATTGGAAATTGCATTGTGCTTATAGACCCCAGAGCTCAGGACAGGTAGAAAGGATGAATAGAACTCTAAAAGAGACCCTAACCAAATTAACCATGGAGACTGGCGGGGACTGGGTGGCTCTCCTTCCATACGCCCTTTACAGGGTAAGGAACTCTCCTTACACCCTGGGTTTTACTCCTTAGGAGATCATGTTTGGCAGGCCACCCCCTATTATTCCAAACCTTAAAGCTTAATTCCTCGCTGAATTTGAAAATCAAGAACTCTTTCTTTCCTTGAGAGGGCTCCAGAGGGCCCACGAGGACATTTGGCCGCGCCTCTATGACATCTACGAGACTGGCCCAACCCTGACACCTGATAGGAGACAGGCTACGTCGAGAGGCACCATCGGGAGACTCTCAAGCCACACTGGAAGGGTCCCTACACTGTGGTGCTGACAACCCCCACTGCTCTCAAGGTAGACGGCGTTGCGACCTGGGTCCATCACACTCACGTTCGACCAGTGAACCCATCCGTGATCCAGGAAGACTTCGTCACCAAATGGAGCATCGACCAAGGTCAACACAACCCGCTCAAGCTCAAGCTACGGTGTAGTCGACCTGCCTGATGTTGGTAACCTTGCTCACGGCCACTCATGCTGCCGAGAGCCCCCACACCCAAGATAGACCTCTATCAGCAGGTGATGGTGAGGTAGAAATCCAAAACTGGCCCACGATTGGGCCTGTGAGTCTCATGACAAGGGGGGAATGATAGAGTCAAATCAGACTGACGCCCCAAAGTTTCCAGTTGCTCAACCCCCACTTTCAAACCAGCCAATAGGGATGCAGAGGAAATGACCCAAGTCCAAATTAGGCTAACTGCATGCCCCTGTGCAACCAAACCCTGGCCCTTCCCTCGACCAATCAACAGGGGCCACACACGTTACCCCACCCACTACTTCCAGACCTCCTATAAAACCTTTGTTCTCCTGAAACTCACTCTCTCTTTCTCTGCCCTACCGTTGCATCGGTGAATGTGTGTGGGACTGAGCTCGAGCTAGCTTGAATAAAGGCTCTTTGCTTTTGCATCAGATTTGGGCTCCCTAGTGGTCTTTGGGGATCACGACATCTGGGCATAACAGAAGAAGAAGAAAAAGGTAAAAATAAAAATTATGAACAACAAAGTGACAACAAATACATATCTATCAACCAGTGAATATAACAGTTAAGCCAATAGAAATATCTGATGAACAGAATAAACTGGTGAATAGAATATAAGTAAGGGCATAGAAAGGGAATGGAATTCTCAGGGGGAAGGGGGTGTGAGGGGTATGGGAAGAGACTGGACAAAAATCTTACATCTATGGATGAAGACAGGGGTGGGGGTAAGGGCACGGGGTCAGGGGGGAACCAGGTGGAGGGGAGCTATGGGGGTTAAAAAAAAGGAACATCTGTAATAATCTGAACAATAAAGATTTATTTTATTTTATTTTTTATTATTATATATTTTTATTACATAAAGTATTACAAATTTTAGTACATATATCTCTTTTTTTCTCCCCTGCCCTTCCCCCAGCCTCCCCTACTAAGGCTTCCCATAATCCCTCTGTACATGCAAATAAACCAAAGGGGATACTCTTTAAAGATATAATTCTAAGTTTAATAAAAAAAAGAAATTAAAAAAAATTTTGAAATCTCTTCTGCTAATATTTACAGGGTAAACTATAGATCAGGCATCCTCAAACTACGGCCCACAGGACACATGCTGGGTGTTTTTGCCGCCGCTGCCTGTCCTGCTTAAAATAAGATAATGTGCAGCATGCTAGGAATTTGTTCATAGTTTTTTTTAAACTATAGTCCGGCCCTCCAACAGTCTGAGGGACAGTGAACTGGCCCCCTGTTTAAAAAGTCTAAGGACCCCTGCTATAGATTGTTGTTAAAGTACTAAATCTGACAATAATTACAGTCACCATAAATGAAAAATCCCTTGAAATATATAGCTTTGTGGCAGTATTTGTCTAAATTTCAAAAAACAACCATGTTTGTTATATTCGTTGCTTGGTGTAAAAAAGAAAGGCAAAAATCTTTTTAAAATGAAACTTTAAATATGGCCTAAACATTATTCTGGAAGGAAATAAAAAGAGGTTTCCTTCAAATATCTGGAAAACTATAATTAAAAATCAATATATTAGGCCTCAAAAGGAAAAGTAAATAATTTGTATTTTTGCCTCCCTGACAAGGCTTATATAAAGTTACTCAAAGACTAATAGCAGAAATTTAATTATGTCATTTACTGTCCATAACCTAGGACAAGTAAAATTAAAAAATAAACCTTATTTCAGATTAATTTAAATTGGCTAATTGAAATAAGTGAATATTCAAGAAAACTTAATTGTACTGGGCAAGAAACTGTTCCTGAAGCATTAACTAATTTTCATTGGTGGTTCATCCCATGGTAAAAACTGCTTAACATGCAATGAATCCAGAGCAGTCATATTTCTGTGCAGAAAAATTAAAATTAAAAGTTATCAAGGCTGCATTGTAAAGTTTCCAAAAGCCTCTTAATATTATTTAAATCAAAGCGGGGGGGGGGGGGGGAACGGGGAGAGACAGTGGAATAATCCCCTGTAAGAAAATAACCTGTAAGAAAATTATATCAAGCCTTAATTGCTTAAAATTTTTACTTTGAAAATTATTTTTCATTTGTAATTCTAATGGCAAGACATCCATGAAGACACACATGGTGTCAAAATAAGCCAAAGGAAAGTCATTTAGGCAAAAATGAAAGTATCCGAAGTCTAAATTATAGAAGAGACCTTTATTAACCTTTGGTTGAGAATATGTTTGTATATTTCCAGAAAACTCCTGTAAGCCTGTGTGGATTCTTGCAACAATGTATCCCAGAGAGGAACTGACCAGATTGTTCCAGCCAAAATATAGCAGTGGCCCCCAAGACAAGAGGAGAAACAGTCCAGAAATGAAGATGGTGAACGCCTTGCCATACTAGCAGTCAGCAGCTGTGCATCACTGAAGGTTGCCCAGGACCAAACCAGAGAAGGTCAGACCAGCATTGCCATCATTTGTCCACCATCAGAAATGAAATATCATTGCTGACATGGACACATAAGGAACTGTTGAACATTAAAATTGGACTCAAAGAACTGTTGGCCCAGAAAGAAACTTACTGCAGGCTGATTCCTTTAATGCCTGGCAGCAATTTAAGGGGACTTGATAGAACTCTGTCCTTTCCATTGGATTTAAAAATCTTAAAGCATACATTCTTGTTAAATTTATAAAATAAAAAAGGATGACATGCTGGAAGCCACTTCCAGCATGTCAGCAGGTATGAAAAATCTGGAGATGGCTGAGGGCATTTCCCCAAACCTGAAAAGGATGCAATAAATGATTGCTTACTGTCAGACAGCTAAGGGCATCTTAGTCTACGTGTTATTGCCTCCTACTGGCCAAACGCCTGAACAGCTGTAGGCAGTTTTACCAATCTGACAATGGATTCTGTTCCTAACCCTACCCTTTGATGTGTATATGTACCTTGCTTTGGGACAATTTGTGTTAATAAAAAGCAAGGGGTCTTGAGACAAGGAGAATTTGGTTTCTTTAGCCAAGCTCCTCTGGCCCCCCAAATGCCTTTCAAAATTATGTTTCATCTTTGGACTCTTGATTAATTTATGCACAGCGCTGCTCCAGATTCCTGAACCCTTCTGGTTGCTGGATCAAGACCACTGGCATTAGTGTGGCTCTAAAGGAGAAGATAGGAGTGGAGCAGAAAGAGTGGTTTGGAACTGAGGCCTCAATAGCTAATGAGCAGAATAATAGGAATAATGCAAGGTGCAGACAAAATGGATAATTTTGTTGTATTCAGTGTATCATTAAATACTGGCCATGGGTGTAAAGGCTGAGTAGGGATGCATCAAAGCCAGAATGGAAATGATAGTAATCAGTATGCACCTGTGAAGGTAAGTGCTGGAGGGAAGGTCACTTTGCAGAGCTTTGACTTCTAAAGACACATTGCCTGAGGAAGAAGCCCAGAATAGAAGGAAGAGGAAAGAAGAGGGCTCAACAATGGCTCTTTATCTGCATACTTTAAAATAATGTTGGAGATGGCATGGTGGTAGATTAAGCGGAAGCTACACTGACCTTCTCCCAGGACCAAACTGAAATTACAACTAAAATATAGAAAAATCATCCTGAATAACCAACTGAAGATTCATTGGAAAGAAACCTTATAACCAAGGATGTAAAGAGACCACATCAAGACTGGTAGGAAGTATAGAGGCATGAAAAGGCTAGCTGGGCTCCCATAGACAGCAGCTGAAGTTCCAGACTGATCTCAGCTGAGAAGTCTGGGGTCTAAACCCCAAATTGGGCTTCTTAGCCAAGAGCAGCAGAACTAGGAAAGGTGCCCACATAACATCTGGCTGTGAAGACCACTGGGGGTTCTGTCTGGCAGGGACAGATAGTTAGATGCCAGATACCCCTTTAAAGAGACATCGTACTAAATTTTGTTTGCAGCAACTTATCTTGGGCTCCAGCAGTGAGAGGGCAGAGTAGACTGGAGCTGTGTGAGCTCAACAGAGTAGCTCAGCAAGGAGAGAGCAGGGAGAACAACCTTTGATATTCATGTGCCCAAATCATTCTCCCACATGGCAGACACCACCTTTTTCAGTCAGAGCTCTCCCACCAATGCAGCTCTTGCCTGGGGATGGGGGATAAGGTGGATCGTCCCACTCACTGGAAACCCTCTAGCCCCACACTGTGGGATTTATGCCCAGCAGAGCTGGTGCTCTGCAGTCTGAGGCTCGTTAAGTGACTGAGCCTAACCATCAGCCTGCAGGCAGAGGCAGATCTCCGGGTGCTCTGAGTCTTTGCCTGACCTGCCACCGGGCCCTGGGTGAGAAAAAGCAGACCTTGGTGCACAGCTTGCTCCTTCACACATGCATCCAACCCCAGCAGAGGGAGCCACAAGCTGTGGATCACTGATAGCTCTAAAAAAGGCACTCAGGGCCAGTCGAAAACAGAGTCTGCATCAGAGACACTCTGAAGAGGCCCCAAACCAATAAACCTAGGAGCTAGCTTTAGACAACAACAAAGCAGGATCCAATAAGCTCCACAAGCAATATATCCACAGGAAGATATTGACAGGTTCCAAAACCTACAGAGGAAAATTCTGCTTCCTATGTTCAAAAACTGCACAGCAGACTGCAGCTGTGTTAGGGACTGAGCCTAACTGTCAGCCAGCTTGAGGGTCAAGCCCACACATGAATGAGCCAATAGCAATAAAGACTCAATTATAACAGGAGGGCCCACATAACCCATACAAAGGACGTTATTAGAGTGCCCAGGTCTGATGATCAGGGAAACTGCACCACTCGGTCCCACAAGTCACCCACTACATAAGGCCACCCTACAAAAACTGGGAGTCATAGCAGGTCTATCTAATACATATAAACAACACAAACAGGCAGCCAAATGGGGAGGCAAAGAAACAAGCCCCAAAGGAAAGAACAAAAGAATTATCTAGGAGAATAACTAAATTAAATGGAGATAGCAATTGATCAGATATAAACTTCCAGTTATAAGGATGGTCAACAGAATGAGAAAAAATATAGAAACTATAAAAAACAACCATTTGGAAATGAAGAATGACATAGCAGAAATAAAGAATACACTGGGAAGAATAAACAGCAGATTAGAGGAAGCTGAGTATCAGATCAGTGAATTATAAGACAGAGTAGAAAAATATCACTCAGAGAACCAAGAAGAAAAAAACAACACAAAAAAACAAGAGGACAGTTTTAGGAAGCAGTATGACAACATGGAATGTAACAATATCCACATCATAGAAGAACCAGAATGAGAAGAAAGTGAGCAAGGAATAGAAAACCTATTTGAAGAAACAATTGCAGAAAACTTCTGTAACCTGGTGAAGAATAAAGTCACACAAGTTCAGGAGGCACAGAGGGCCCCAAGCAAGAAGAACCCAAAGAGGCCCATACACAGACACATCTTTATTAAAATGCCAAATATTAAAGACAAAGAGAGAATCTTAAAGGCAACAAAAGAATAGCAATTTGTTACCTACAAAGGAGCTCCATAAGGTTGTCTGCTGATTTCTCATCAGAAACTCTACAGGCCAGAAACTCTAATGGCATGAAGTATTCAAGGTAATTAATAGCAAGGATCTGAGAACAAGATTTCTCTATCCAGCAAGGCTATCATTCCAAAGAAATGGTGAAAGAGGTTCCCAGACACACAAAAAAAGACTAAAGCAGTTTTTCACCACCAAAACAGCACTGCAACAGTGTTAAAGGGGCTGCTGTAATAAGAGCAAATTGTGTGTGTGTGTGTGTGTGTGTGTGTGTGTGTGTGTGTGTGTGTGTGAGAGAGAGAGAGAGAGAGAGAGAGAGAGGCATAAAGAATAAAAATGGTGCCCTAACCTGTTTGGTTCAGTGGAGAGAGCGTCAGCCTTCAGACTGAAGGGTCCCAGGTTTGATTCTGGTGAAGGGCATGTACCTAGGTTGTGGGCACATTCCCAGTGGGGGGTGTGCAAGAGGCAGCTGATCGATGTTTCTCTCTCATCGATGTTTCTGACAGTCTATCCCTCTCCCTTCCTCTCTGTAAAAAAAAATAAAATATATTTAAAAAAAAGAATTAAAATGGCAATAAATAAGTACTTATTGATAATAACCTTAAATGTAAGTAGATTAAATGCTCCAATCAAAGACATGGGGTAACTGAATCGATAAGAAAGCATGAACCATATATATGCTGTTTACAAGAGACCCACTTCATAACAAAAGACACACAAAATGAGAGTGAAGGGATGGAAAAAATTCCCAATCAAATGAAAAAGAAAAAGAAAAAGAAAAGCTGGGGTAGCAATAGTGATAGCTGACAAAATAGACTTCAAAATGAAGGCCACACCAGGAGACAATATAGGTCACTAGATAATACTGTAGGGAACAATCCAACAAGAGGCTATAACCCTGGTAGACATATATGCACCCAGTATAAGCACCTAAATATATAAAAACAAACTCTTCATAGAATTTAAGGGAGAAGCCAACAGCAATACAGTTATAGTATGGGGCCATAAAACCTCCTGATTTCACTGGATAGGTCTTCAGACAAAAAATCAACTAGGAAACAATGACTCTAAAGGACACACTGGATCAGATGGATTTAATTGATATTTATAGAACATTTCACCCCAAAGCTGCAGACTATACATTCTTCTCAAGTGCACATGGGACATTCTCAAAGAGACTACATGTTAGGACACAAAGCAAGTCTCTACAAGTTCAAGAAGACTGAATCATGTCAAGGATCTTCTCGGATCACAGTGGCCTGCTGTGGGCAGGGAGAGGGACCCTCGGGAAAGCACCTCACGGTGCCCCCACATCTAGCACCTCCCTGATGAGTATTGGCATTAAACAGTCCTGTACACCTGCTGGCCAGGCAGAGACAAACATGTACCTGCTTTCACGCCAAGTCCAAGAGAACACCGGCTTGTACTACAATAGCCTAAGGTCTCCAAGAAACTGTGATTAAAAACAACAACAGCTGTGTGTGTGTGTGTGGGGGGTGGGTGGGAGGGGTGGCTATGAGGCCAGAGAACACGCTGGTGAGGCTGCTGTTTCCACCTGCTCCTGAGCCGCAGAAACCTTGCTGGAGGTTTTCCTCCCTCCAGGGTTATAGCCTCTTGTTGGATTGTTCCCTTCAGTATTATCTAGTGACCTTTATTGTCTCCTGGTGTGGCCTTCGTTTTGAAGTCTATTTTGTCAAATATCACTATTGCTACCCCAGCTTTTTTTTTTTCCTTTTTCTTTTTCATTTGCATCCCTTCATTCTCATTTTGTGTGAGTCTTTTGTTATGAAGTGAGTGTCTTGTAAACAGCATATATATGGTTCATGTTTTTTTATCCATTCAGTTACCCCAAGGGACTGCCTCTGAGCCAGGGCTGCTTTGGCAACACACACACACACACAGGCAGCAATAACATGTCAATTATACCTCAAATTTAAAGAAAATGTGCATGGATATGCCCAACATGTTTGCCCCACTGCCCACTGGGAGAACTCCTGCAATGGATGGTCTCCACGCGGCCTGCTATTCTATTCCTGAGACGGAACCCAGAGTGGGCATCGCCTCTCCATTTTTGCACTTGGGGCTTCGGTCTAATTTCTCTATTTTAAAACATATTTATTTATTTATTTATTTATTTATTTATTTATTATTAAATCTTTATTGTTCAGATTATTACAGTTGTTCCTCTTTTTCCCCCCATAGCTCCCCTCCATCCAGTTCCTACCTCACCCTCTGCCCTTACCCGCTCCCATTGTCCTCATCCATAGGTGTATGATTTTTGTCCAGTCTCTTCCCACACCCCCCACACCCTTTCCCCTAAGAATTGTCAGTCCATTCCCTTTCTATGCCCCTGATTCTATTCTATTCACTAGTTTATTCTCTTCATCAGATTTTTTATTCATTTGATTTTTAGATTCACTTGTTGATAGATATGTATTTGTTGTTCATAGTTTTTATCTTTACCTTTTTCTTCTCCTTTCTCTTCTTAAAGGATACCTTTCAGCATTTCATATAATATTGGTTTGGTGGTTATGAACTCCTTTAGCTTTTTCTTATCTGTGAAGCTCTTTATTTGACCTTCAATTCTGAATGATAACTTTTCTGGGTAGAGTAATCTTGGTTGTAGATTCTTGCTATTCATGATTTTGAATATTTCTTGCCACTCCCTTCTGGCCTGCATAGTTTCTGTTGAGAAATCAGGTGACAATCATATGGGTGCTCCCTTGTAGGAAACTAACTGTTTTTCTCTTGCTGCTTTTAAGATTCTCTCTTTGTCTTATGCCTTTGGCATTTTAATTATGATGTGTCTTGGTGTGATCCTATTTGGATTCCTTTTGTTTGGGATTCTCTGCACTTCCTGGACTTGTAAGTCTATTTCTTTCACCAGGTGGGGGAAGTTTTCTGTCATTATTTCTTCAAATAGGTTTTCTTGCTCTCTCTCTTCTTCTGGAACCCCTATAATTTTGATGTTGGTACGCTTGAAGTTGTCCCAGAGGTTCCTTACACTAGCTTCATATTTTTGGATTCTTTTTTCTTGTTTCTCTTCTGGTTGGTTGTTTTGCTTCTTCTTATTTTAAATCTTTGCCTTGATTCTTGGGATCCTCTAGTCTGCTGTTGGATCTCTGTATATTATTTTTTATTTCAGTCAGTGTATGCTTAATTTCTACTTGGTCCTTTTTCATATCCTTGAGAGTCTCACTAGATCTATTGAGGGTCTCACTAAATTTATCGGCGTTTTCTAGAAAATTCTTGAAAAACCTTATAACCGTGGTTTTGAACTCTATATCCAGTAGTTTGCTTCCCTCCATTTCTGTCATTTGTGACCTGTTTCTTTGTCTCCAAATTTTTGCTGCTTCCCTGTGTTGATAGAGTGGCTTTGTGTTCTAGGTGTCCTATAGGGCCCAGTGATTCAGCCTCCCCAATTACCTGAGGTGGACACTCTTGGTGCACCCATTTTTGGGCTTTGTGCACAGTCTTGTTGTAGTTAAGCTTTGATTGTTGTTGGTATCACTGGGAGGAATTGACCTCCATGTCAGTTGGCTGTGAGAATCATCTGTGTCTAAGGTGGGAGAACTTCTGTGCTGGAGACACCCTTATGGGGCAAGACTTGCTTCAGTGGGGCTTTGGTGCTCACTGAGTCTGCTTCCTGAGTGTGCCCCTTATGGATCTGAGGAGTTGTAATCTGGGTGGTCCCGATCTAACCACTGGGTACACTGGTTCTTGGATCTCTAAGGAGGTGCTAATTTAGCCTCTGCCTGAGGCTACTTAGCAGGAGCTATGGAGAGAGCTGCAGATTCCTCTTCTTTGTTTGGGGTTTGGAGGTGCCCAGATGAGGCCCAGCTGTGAAGCAGTGCAAGCTGCTGTGGGGCCTTGGGCCTTCTTTTTGATGTTCTGGGTTTCTCTGACCCAGCTGCAGTTTGTTAGGTAATTTTAGATTGCAAAGGGCCAGGCCATTCATATGCAAAAGCCTCTGCCACAGCTTGGGTGGGGCGGGGTCTCAGGGAATCAACAGGGCGGAGCAGACAGCTATGGCTGATCTTCAGCTCTGCCCTCAGAGGCCCCAGGTCTCAGTGCCCCTCAGTAATTGCTGCGAGCACCTATGAGAGAAAGCCGACCTTGAGTTCCTCCCAATGCCAGACAGTCCAGTTTCTCCCCATATGAGTCTGGATCCCCAGAGACTTGCCTGGAACTGGAGTTCAGAGCAGTTGGGAGCTTGTGTCTCTCTCCTGATTGAGAAAGACAACCGTGTCCTCAGTTGCCAGCCCTTTCTGTGTGCACTTCTGTACCTCTGCCTTTACTTCCACATCTCCTCTGAGTCTCAGTGTGCCTTTATCTTTCCTTCTAGTAATAGAATTTCCACTCAGCCAGCCTTCCTGTGGTTCTGAGTGGTGTCCGTTTTGTCTTTTAGTTGTAGTTTTGAAGTGGTTGTGTGAGGCAGCAATTTCAGGTGTTTACCTATGCTGCCATCTTGGTTTCCTATTTTTTAAATATTTCACTTCAGGTTGCATTTGTGTTCCTTTTCTCTCGAAATGCAGAAGGACCTGTCTGCACTGAACTCCTGGATAGCACCTCACTGATCCAAGTCCAAGGCCATGTCCTAGGCACTCAGCATGCGGCCTCCTGCAGCTCCAGGAGGGTCCTGCTCTGGCACCGCAGGGACTCACTTCTCACCCTCCAGTTCCTGCATAGAGTGGGCACTGCCGTGGTTTATGGTGCAGCGCCATCTGATGGTCACTATGACCATCTTTTATGGCTGCAAAAGTTCTGGGCTGTCTTGTTAGCATTTTAAAGAAATGGTCCTCTTTCGTTAGTCATACCGAATAAAAGTGACAAAGTCGGGGGTCTGCAGATAAGAAAGCTGCTTCAATGGGGTCAGCTAATGGCCAAAGAGCACAGACCACATGTGGGAAGCCACGCCAACCTTCCAGACCACAGAGGAGAAATTTCAAAGGCATCTTTTCTCCTCCAGCAACATCACCACTTAGATGTCGGAAAGCCGACATCTAAGCGGCAGCCTGGTCACCAGGAGAGTCTGCTCTGAGTGGGTCGTTTGTGGCCTGGAATTTCCAGCTCTATTTCTCCTGGGCATCACATTCCCCTCTTCATCTGCAGGACACCCACCAGGTGCTGGGCTCACGAGAAGCAGGAAACGCTGCCCCACCTGTCAGCCTGAGGGTATGTGAATGTACCCCAGGGCCAGGCCTGATCCAGAGGTTCCGGAATGTGCCCCAGGGCCTGCTGGCTTCATGGAGAAGCTGCTTCTGGAAGCCTGGCTGCCACACTTGAAGGCCCTAGGGCATTTCCCCCTCTGCTCCCACAAAGTTAAAGTCCATCTGGAATGGGCCTCAGTGGGATGCCCTCCTGTGGCTGTGCTGCCTGCTACTCTTAGACAGGCACAGGAGGAAGGTGGCCTGATTCTGGGCTTGCTTGGGAGGCAGTGGGGAAGGGAGTGAGTTCATGAGGTGGACACCTGGTGGTCTGGGAAGGGAAGGGAGTGAGTTCATGAGGTGGACACCCTGGTGGTCTGGGAGGGAGCGGGCTGCCGAAGCCCCAGCCCCCCCTCCCAGGCAGAGACCCTCAGCAGGGAGCTCTGGGAACCATACTCGGGAAGTCTTGGTTCTTGCCCACCTCTCTTCCAGGCCGTGGGTTCTCCCATCACTACCCCGGGTCCAGATGGAAAGTTTGAGCTCTGGGGGCAAGACAGGAAGGGCACCATCATATTCCATTGACAACACCCCTCCATAAAGGGGTGACGACATCTCTCCATAAAGAAGATACTGTGGCGAGCCGGCTCGGCCATGGCAGACTCAGCCCCACCGGGGCCTTATGTGCTGCAACAGCTCGCCAGGTTCGGTGAGCCTGAGAGGGGGCAGTGAGGGATGGAGAAAAGACAGACAAGAGAAGAAAGCTGGGTCTGGGTGGGACGCTGTCCTCTCTGATGGAGAGCTAGCAACAGCGCCACAGACTACAAGCCGTGTGATTATTTTATAGCCAGGTTCCAAGAGGCAAAGTAAGGGCGTGGTCAAGATGTAACACTCTTCTAATCTACTCAGTTACATGCACCTGAACTCTATCAAGCCCACATTACTCAGAATTGTAGGGCCATGTGTTTGGACCATAGGTGTAAGCTCACAACTATAGCTGTTGGCTACAATTATGCTGGGAGGGCTCTGCCCTCCAAGCTGGGACTTGCAGGTAGCCATGAGAGGACTGTGCCCTCTCATTAGTCCGAGGCTTGAACCTGTCCAAACACTGTAGCTGGTCTCCATAGATACACAACACAGTGGCTCATGAGAAAGGAAGAAAATTAATATGCATATGGCCAGGTGCAAAATAAGAAGTTTGGAACGAAGACAATTTTTAAAAAGCATTTGAATGTCAAGTACTTCGTGGGTTCTTCCTGCTCTGTCACAGTTGAACTGATTGTTTACTATTCATTTTCGTAGTTGTAGGGATCACAGTTCCCACATTCAACAGATTTGGAATTTAAATGTTCCTAACATATCAGGGTGGGTTTTGTTGGTTCGGGGTCTGCTTCCCTATTCTCTCCTCAGTCCCCTGCCCTTCCCCCCAACCTCTGGGGCTGTAAACTTCTTTTCTGAACCCTCGCCCCCTCTTGCCCCAGGGCTGTTCTTGCTTCAGTCCCTGCCTGTGAAATGTTCTCTTAGCTGTCATCCTTAAACCCTCAGCACAGGCCTGGGCCCACGTCCCCACCTTTTGTTGCATGCGTATTTGTATATCTGTTGCTGTTTCCCTCAATCAGAACTCCAACACACTCAGCTTGAAGTTCGCACGGGCTGTTTCCACGAGGAGCTCTTAGCATGCAGCGGGCT
This sequence comes from Murina feae, assembly GCA_004026665.1. Taxonomy (NCBI): domain Eukaryota; kingdom Metazoa; phylum Chordata; class Mammalia; order Chiroptera; family Vespertilionidae; genus Murina; species Murina feae. Next base: position 12,956 of record PVJC01042863.1, read on the forward strand.
CCACAGCAGGCCCCACAGATGCAGTGACAGGCGGGCAACCCTGCCTCCCAGCCCAGGTGGTTTGTCATCACTGCTCCACTGTCAATTTCTCAGCTTAATATTCAAAAGATGATTTTTCTAATATCCAGCCTCAGACTCCATCTGGGACCCCCCCAAACTGGCTCTGCTGCTCCCAGGCGTGGATTGTGACCGTCTCCGCCAGGAGCAGGGATGCGGTCAGGCCTTCTTGATCCTGAACCAGGACAGTAGTGAAGCCTGGAAACAGGCCAGACGGTGCCCACGCAAGAGGGAATAACCTTCCCACACTGGTGTCTCCACCCAGCCTGCTCAGCCTGGGAAGCCGAGGCCGCCTCAGACCCAGGAGTGCGGGCAGCCCTGGCCCGCCAGCCCGCTTCTGGGCAGGTGCCAGCCTGCGAGCTCTGGCCTACTGTCATGAACAGAACCAGATGGGAGTTTTGGTGGCTAAATGGTTACAACGGTTATTTATAGATTCGGACTGAAAATCAAGAGGACTGCCTTCTGTGGAGCCCCGTCCTTCAGAACAGACTAGAAATAGTCGTGGTTGTGGAAAGGCTCAGAGTCATGTGGTCATCCTGACCCAGATACTGCGTCGGGAATGAAGCTGAAGGATGTTAGAAGCCTTCCATGAAGAAGAGTATAGTTTTAGAACAATCTTTCGGAAATCTCTAGAATGAGACCCGGAGGTTCAGCTCCTGTTGGTGTTAGCAGCATTGCCCCTAGCCACATTTTTCTGCTTGAAAAACCTTTACCACTAGACATGACTGCATCGCTTGATGTCCACATCTCTGGAGTAGAGAGAAACTATCACCCGGTCGGTGTGGCTCCGGGTTGAGCATAGACCTATGAACCAGGAGGTCACGTTTAGTTCCTGGTCAGGGCACATGCCCGGTTGCAGACTCAGTCCCCAGTGTGGGGTGTGCAGAAGGCAGCCAGTCACTGATTCTCTTTCATCATGGATGTTTTTATCTCTCTCTCCCTCTAAAATCAATAAAAATATATTTCAAAAGAGAAATTGTCCCTGGTACCTTACACATGACAGTCACTCAAGTGATATTTACTGAGAGGGTAAAAGAATAGAAACAGAAATTTTTATATTGGTGATAAGTACACTGAGTGGCCAGATTATTATGATCACCCCATCAGTACTTTGTTGGGCCACCTTTTGCCTTCAATACTGTGGCAATTCTTCTTGGCATTGACTCCACGAGATGTTGAAAGGTGATGCGAGGAATCTGACACCATGCCTGATGACTAGCACTGTCCAGTTCTGTGAGATTTGATGGTTGTGGAACCAGCTGCCTGATGGCTCTTTTAACTTTGACCCACAAATGCTTAACTGAATTGAGATCTGATGATTGTGGGGGCCACCTAAGCAAGCTAAAGCCTCCCTCATGTTCTTTTTTTTTTTTTTAATTTATCTTTATTGTTCAGATTATTACAGTTGTTCCTCTTTTTTCCCCCATAGCTCCCCACCTCTCAATTCCCACCCCAACCTCTGACCTTGCCCCCCCATTGTCCTCATCCATAGGTGTACAATTATTGTCCAGTCTCTTCACACATCCCCAACACCCTTAACCCCCAAAAATTGTCAGTACACTCCCTTTCTATGCCTCTGATTCTATTCTATTCTCAAAGGATACCTTTCAGCATTTCATATAATACTGGTTGGGTGGTGATGAACTCTTTTAGCTTTTTCTTGTCTGTGAAGGTCTTTATCCGACCCTCAATTCTGAACGATAGCTTTGCTGGGTAAAGTAATTTTGGCTGTAGGTTCTTGCTA
>PVJC01042864.1:0-14751 GCA_004026665.1 Murina feae
TGTCCTCTCCTGCAGGCCTGGGCCCCCCCCAACTGTCCTCCCCTGCAGGTCTGGTCCCCCCCCAACTGTCCTCCCCTGCAGTCCTGGGACACTCCCAACTGCCCTCCCCTGCGGGCCTGGGTCCCCCCCAACTGTCCTCCCCTGCAGTCCTGTGCCCCCTCCAACTGCCCACCCCTGCAGGCCTGGGTCCCCCCCAACTGCCCTCCCTTGCTGGCCATCTTGTGGCAGCCATTGTTGACCACATGGTGGAAGCCATCTTGTCATGGTCAATTTGCATATTACTCTTTTATTAGATAGGATACACTGAGTGGCCAGAGTATTATGACCACCCCATCAGTACTTCGTTGGGCCACCTTTTGCCTTCCATACTGCGGTGATTCTTTTTGGCACTGACTCCACAAGATGTGTTGAAAGGTGATGCGAGGAATCTGACACCATGCCTGATGAATAGCACTGTCCAGCTCTGTGAGATTTGATGGTTGTGGAACCAGCTGCCTGATAGCTCTTTCAATTTTGTCCCACAAATGCTCAATTGGATTGAGATCTAGTGACTGTGGGGGCCACTTGAGCAAGGTAAAGTCTCCCTCATATTCTTGAAACCACTTCTGCACAATATGAGCACCGTGGCATGGCACATTGTCTGTTGGAAGAAGCCATTTCTATTGGGCCATGCCATCAACATGATAGGATGAACCTGATCAGCAATGATACTTAGGTGTGTTGTGCTATTCAGACAGTCATAATGATCTGGCCCTCTAGCAACTTCAATGTGAAATTATAGCTAACTTGCCTACAAATGTCAGGTGCTGATAATAAGCTGGCCACTCAGTGTATATCATTCCTTTGGAGCTAGGAATAAGGGTGATCTTGATGTCTACATGCAGTCTTTTCAATGACACTCCCCTTTTTCTCTCTAAGATGAATGCTTCTCTTTGCCGTGAAGGATGAGACTTGCAGGGATGTGAATCGGAATTTAACAGCACATGCTTTTAGAAGAGGGTGGCAGAGGCAAAGTCTCTGGTGAAGCCAGTGTCCCTGGGATCCAGAGTCCCTACTGAACAGAGTTCCAGGGGACACCCCCAACCCCCAGCTTGTGTGTCCTCCTTGGCTTGACCTTCGATGGCATATCTGAGTGGGCTGCAGTAAGTTTAATTGAGTACATGGATGTGGGCAACTGAACGAAAAGTGCTTTATTTATTTCCTGACAGGCTTTTAAAAAGCTCTGCTTGCCGTGGGAAAGAAATGCATTCTGTCCACAGCACGAATTGCTTTTCATCCCAAACATTATGGTGGTACTTTCTGGCCCAGGATTTCCATGTTTGTTGAATTTGTTCTCTCTTTTGTTGGTTTTTGACCTAAGAAAGAAAAGAAGCAGACCTTTGTAACCCAAATAAAGAAGTACTAAGTTCTTTCTAAAGGCAGGTTTATTCCCACATCTTATTCCCACAAGTACAACATATACTTTCTCGTTAGGAAACATTTTAAGTACTCATGGCAGTGGACTGGACATTAGACAGAATACATAAATATGACCTTATTCATATACAACTACACTCTGAGGCTGATACCGTATGCACATACAGACACGTTCTCAAATGCTGTTAATGTCACCCAGTCACAATGCTGGTCAGACTCCCTAGAGCAGCTTCCCATCCCCATTACTCTGTTCATGTTCTCCTGCTTGAGATCCAGGTGTGGGTCTGGAAGGGTAATCAACACTACTTGTTCCTGGTTAGCTCAGAATAAAAGAGAACATCAGGCAATGCTCATGTGGATGGCCCAGAAAAGTTTGGTGTATCGGGTGGTGGAGAACTCATTGGTGTGAGGCTTATGAGAGTGGTTTCCCAGGTCATCTTTATCCATACACAAGTCCTACTGCAACCACTTTTGTTTATTAGAAAAAATACTACATGTTGATGTATGTTCTTCTGAAAATTCCTGGGGAGAGTTCTTGGTTGTTGGAAGACCATATGACCATGTCTTAAGCAGTGCTCCATTAGCTGCTCATTTGCATGCAGAATAGGAGTAAAAGGTTTGACATATTCCTTTCCTCCTAGGGAGCCTGCTGAAAATGTGGACTCACAGTGTATTCTGAGAAATGTAGGCATTTCTTCCAGAGTAGCTCCTGTTATATCTAATTGATAACAGGATACAAAACTGAATGACCCAGAGATGAGTGATGAGTCCAAAGTTTATAACAAAGTTCAACATGCCAGACCCATATGAATCAAAAGAGGAAAAGACCTTTGGGGAAATGTGTGAAATATTCAAGAAAAAAAAAGAACGCATCAGTAACCCATGGGAATACAAATGGCCTCACTCATTTAAAAGATCCGTATTTTATTTGAAGTTTCCTAAGAGAACAATTTTAGCAGGAGAACAATTTAGAAAGCCATTTTGAAGAATCTGATTGAGGGATGGGGAGAATAATCAAACATGTGAACTCCTGGTGTAAAGGCTAGATAGCATTTTCTTTTCTTAAATGGGTTTTTTGGGTTTGAGAAAAACATCTTTCCTGTGCTATATGGGTGTTCACATAGAAATAATCAGATATATAGAGTTTACTTTTGTATCCCACATAAAAGTTTCTGCAGGGATTTAAGGAAGTCATTTGAGCTTCATGCAGCTCTGTGAGGGAAAGAATGTGGATGAATACATTCCCATTTTATAGATGAGAAAACTGAGGCTGCAAACTTAGGTGATTTGTAAGACATCCAACCAGAAAGTGCAAGGCACAATAGAAACTGGACCTTGTGCCCCAGCTGGTTTGGCTCAGTGGATAGAGTGTTGACCTGTGGACGGAAGGGTCCTAGGTTCAGTTCTGGTCAAGGGTACATGTCCGGGTTGCAGGCTCAATCCCCAGAGGGGGGCATGCAGGATGCAGCTGATCAATGATTCTCATCATTGATGTTTCTATCTCTCTCTCCCTCTACCATCCTCTCTGAAATCAATAAAAATATATATTTTTAAAGCCACTGGACCTTATGAGGTAATGTGGTGTAAATGATAAGTTGAAAGACCTTGGAATTACAAGGTCTGGAGTGGAGGCTTGACTCCTCTATGTACTAGCTGGTGAACCTTAGATACTAAAGCTCTGTATTCCTCATTTTCTTCTTCCAGGTGATAATGATGATGGTCATAGAACTATTCTTAGCATTAAGTGATGGTCAGAAGTACTCAGCACAGTTTCTAGCACAAAGCTAGACAAAGCCATTCCTCTTGCAGTGGTGATGGCTCCTAGCCTGTGCTCCTTCCTCCATGCCATCCCGCACCTGATGGCCATGGAAGACGCTTTCAGGAAGACATCTCCGACCACTCCAGGTCTGATGCTGAAACAGTCCTCTGCTGTTTCTCACCTCTCTGCTTTGTGTTACTATCTAGGACGTAGTTGCCCATGGGAATGACCTCAACATTTCAGGAAAAAACATTAACAGAAAGTTTAGGGGTTCCAATCACCCAGCCCCTCCACTATCCCAGCCAATAGCCATTCAAACTGTTACCACTTAGCAACATGAATTAGCAATTGCAGAGGCTGTTTCGCATCCTAGGCTGGTTCCCCAAGAAATAATGCCATTGCTTAAAAGCTAAAAACTATGTGCCATCCCTGTGTGAGCCTGCAGCAGGAATGCCTTATTTATTTGCCCTCACCAGACAAGACATGTCCCACACAAAGGGGAGAAACCTGCACAATTGAAAACTACACCTTTACGTGCTTATACCTCAGAGAACTTAATTTGATTGTAAACTTTTCTAAAATACATAATACTTTCCTGTGTCTTTAAATATTGATAGGGATCATTGAGCACATCTGTGATCACACCGTGCTATAAGGAGGTTGCTTCATGACACTTCACAGAGGTCCTCAAACTTTTTAAACAGGGGGCCAGTTCACTGTCCCTCAGATCGTTGGAGGGCTGGACTATAGTTTAAAAAAAAAAACTATGAACAAATTCCTATGCACACTGAACATATCTTATTTTAAGCAGGACAGGCAGCGGCGGCAAAAACACCCAGCGGGCTGGATAAATGTCCTCGGCGGGCCGCATGTGGCCCGCGGGCCGTAGTTTGAGGATGCCTGCTAGGTGTTGCTGAGGTAGGTAGGGAGTTGGCCCTCACTGTGAAATGTCATCCCCCTATATATAGGTGTGCCTTTGGACTTCTTATATATGTATAAGACCCTTAGTGAGGCGCCAGCAGCCTCCCCTCCAAATTAAGTGTGTGAACTTCTGATTACTTCTGATTTACACTGCATTTGCGATGATCGAGATCACTGCTCTAAAGGAAGTGGAAGCCAGTTGGGGAGAGGAGACTTACACTTTTACAGATGAAATGGAACAGTTATGTTTATAAGAAAGTGTTCAGTCTTGATAGTAAGTGCATTAGGAGTTCAGATTAGGTGAAGCCATTAGAAAGAGCTTCAATAGAATAAGAGCAAGTAGACCTCCGAGAACTACCGAGAGGTGATAATCACTCACTCAGTCATTCATTTGTTCAGAGAATACTTATGCAGTGCCTATTATGTTGTGTTGTAGGTGCACAAGATAAACTAAATAAGCCAAAAAACGTTTCTGTTCTCATAGGACAGATATGTGAGAGTAGAACAACAATAGGCAGGTAAACAAAAAAGAAATAAGAGTATATCAAAGGGTAAAATAGCTGGAAAAAACAAGATAGGAAAATAGGAGAGTGAATGGTAGAGTCTTTGGGTGAGGGATTCAGGCACTGCTTTAGAGAAGGTGGCTGAAAAGGCCATAGTAGAGATGCGGTGTTAGCTGAAACTTGAAAGATGAGAAGGATCTGGCCAGGGGAAGAGCAGGGCAGGAGAATCCCAGCAAGGGCAACAGAAATGCAAAGGCCTCAAGGCCGCAGGAAACTTAGCAACATCAAGGACCAGAGAACAAGTTGCTGAGGCTGGGACCGGGCAGAGAGGGGGAAATGACCTCCAACAGGGAGGAAGGGCAGGAGCACATGAGAGTTTAGGTTTTACTGTGAGTGCAAGGAGAAGCCAGAGAAGGTTTTAAGGGGAGAGTGATGTGAACCAAATGTCCTTTTTAAAAGTTGCCTGTATGCTGTGAGGAGCAGGTGAAGATGGCAGCAGGAGTGGAAATGATTGTAAAGCTAGACAAAGCCATTCCAAGCAGGCATCTTCAAAGGAAAAAAAAAGCATAGAATGCAAGAGAGTGTGTGTGTGCACTTGCATAACAGAGAATGAGAGAGACAGAGAGACACACAGAGTTTAAAGGAGGACATAACTGTATGCAATCTATTACATACAGAATAAATTTTGTATTTGATAAGGCTATATTTCTCTGTCTTTCTACAAAACAACTTGAGGTTGGTATTCACACCGTTAGTTCCAACTGATCACCTCTGAAAGTCTCCATAAAAGAAATGACACCACAGTAACTCATTCCAAAATAGCTAATCTCTAAATGTTGCTGGCATGTGCCCTAAGTGAATCTGGGGCTTTGGGAGGTGAATTTGGGGTGATTCCAGCAGGTACTTAGAACACCCTTGATTCTGCTTCTCCCTCAGTAAAAATAATAATAGCTGACATTTACTGAGTTCACACTGTGTGCAAGGCAGTCCTAAGTGCTTATGTGTATTACCTTACTTAATGTTCACATCCGTTTTTATCCCAATTCTGTTGATGTGGAGACAGGCACAATCAGCCAATTTGCTTGTTAATGTGACAGATAATGAGAAGAGGTGTCTGGATTTGAACCCAACTTGACTTCTGAGCCCAGGCTATTCACCAGTGTACCTCCCTCGGGCCTCAGTGGCTGATACCATGTTCCTGTAAGAATGCTTAGGGGTACAAATGTGGATGAAGCACAGGGCAAACGAGAGAGGCTCAGATGAGCTGGCACTCAGTGCTCCTGGGAAGGGCTTACTATTCTGCTCCATCCCCATCTGCTCTATTTCCTTGATAAACAGCTACTATAATCAACCCCAGGCCCCTTTGATAGAAGGATGGTAGGTGTTTATTGTTGGCTTTATTAGTAATCCTATATAATAAAGATGTAATATGCAAATGGCCATGAAGCATAACAACTGACCATGTACTGACCAGATCACCGATCAGCAGGAGGGTGGGGCAGCAAGCTACAAGCCGGAGATGAAAAGCTACAAGAGGGTGCAAGTCAGCAAGCTAAGGGGGGTGTGGGGGGCAGAGGGAAGTTACAGGAGGATGGGGCAACAGGCAGAGAGCTATTGGAGGGTCACAGCGAGTTACTGGTGCACAGATTTGTGCGCAGGGCTACTATTTTAATAATAATAATAATAATAATAATAATAATAATAATATAATAATGCCTCTGAGCCCTTGAACAAAAGATTTAGTGGACTCAGGTTTGGTGAATTTTCTTTCATTTACTTGTTGGCTCTGCTAGGTATCAGACACAAAACATTAAAGGCATTATCCTAGAAGCTTCTACATGTTTTTCAACAAATATTTAATAGCCTGTACTTTAAGGGAAGTTCATATTGACAAAGACTTTATTACTGTTAGTATGCATTCTGTGAGATAGGGTGATAAATCATTTAACCCGAACTTCACTAATCAGAATAGATGTATAGAAGTCACGTTGCGATGGCTACTGTTTTCTCAGTCGTTCATGAAGTTTTCAAGCTTCCCAGGACTTCCAAGTCATCAGTGAGAATTGCAGGTGCACCAGTGCCCTGCTGCCGCCATCTACCCCTGTGGCAGATGTGCCTGTCACCCAGGAAAAGCATTGCCAGGACCATGTGATTTCATAGTAACTTCTGCTTCCTCCTGAATAACTAGGTTGTATATGAATGAGTTAGAACAAAAGCTCAGAGCTCACAAGTCTAAATGGTGGGAGAACAATGCACTGTGTTCATCTTCAATTCTCAAGGCTAATCGCTTGGTCATTTCAGTAAAATGGTTTTTGCTTTTAATGAGACCCCCATTAACTAAAACTGTACCTCGATTTCAACAAGGAGTTAGAAATTCAGAAGTTCCACCTTCCTCATAAAGGTATAGATTCAGGATAATAGTTTGATATTTGTTTTGAGTGTGTTTTATTTTTCCCTTGTGCCCTCACCAAGGTGTGCTTTTGTCCCATCGTTTTCTGTGGCCCCTGGGGCTTGCTTCATCTTTGGGTTTTCCCACCACCTACCACCAAGCTTTGCATGTGTCTCGTGCCTACAGCAGGTTTGTGAAATTGAACAGCTCTGAGCATTTCACCAGGCAGCAGGTAAATAACTAGCATCAGAAATAAGCCAAAAAGAAGCATCACATTTTCCTTCCTAACTTGTAGTTATTCCAAGATCTCTGTTCTCCCATGGACTTACACTCTGCATCCTGAGAACAAATCCAGATACATATTTTAATTTGCCCTAACATCCAGTTGAAAATGCCATCTTAACCACTTGTATTGAAAATTCTGTGCTGAGTCTCAGAACTTCCCTCTGTGGAGGAGGCCGACACAGTCTCCTTTACAATGCGATGGGTGTCACACACACACATTTCCCTGTGGTCTCCTCGGTGTTTGCCTTGTCCAAGGGTTCTGATGGTTCTGTGAGTGTGCCCATCAGCCGTGCTGATGACTTTCTAATATTCCCTCCCAGAGGGGAGCTCCTTGGAAATCTACATCCCACCCTCACACGGAACAGAGAGCAAAATGTTCCAAAAGTGCTTTGTAAAAAAGCAGATGTTAATATATGTACAAACCAATGTCCTGGGGAAGGATTATATTTTTTATTATGGACTTGTGCTTGAGAAGTGAGAAATAAAGTTATAAATTTAATTATATTTAACTAGGGGCTCGGTGCATAAAAATTTGTGCACTTGGGGGGTGGGGGGGATCCCTTACCCCTGCCTGTGCCCTCTCGCAGTCTGGGACCCCTCGGGGGATGTCCACCTGCTGGCATGCCTGGCCAGCCTGGGTGAGGGGCTGATGGCTGTTTGCAGGCTGGCCAAGCACCCCCAGTGGGGACCCTCACCCCATGGGGGTGTGGCCAGCCTGGGTGAGGGTTTGAGGGCCGTTTTCAGGCTGCCCACAGCTCCCATTGACCCAGTGTCCCAGCGAGGCTGGCTGGAATCAGGTTTCTGGGATTTATTTATCTTCTATAATTGAAATTTTGTTACCTTGAGTGGAGGCCTAGGAAGGCAACAGAAGCCTCCTGTTTGCTTCAGCTCCGTGGCTTCTATAATTGAAACATTGTTGCTTGAGCAGAGGCCTGCCGGCCTAGTCAGGCAGTTGCAACAGAAGCTCTAGATCCGTGGCTGCTGGCCTCCATTTTGGCTGGGTTAATTTGCATATGGCCACTCTGATTGGCTGGTGGGCATGGCTTGGCTGGTGGGCGTGTCTTGGGTGTCTTGGAGTGATGGTCAATTTGCATATTACTCTTTTATTAGATTAGATTATACTTCAATATCTCCTATGTCTACAGTACTAAGCCAGGAATGGTGAAGGAAAAAAAATGGCACAAGAATTGTCCATTTTGTAGGTAATTCATTTGTAATATTTCCTGGGTGGTCTCCAGTACCACAGTCTTTCCCTGGAGCCAAACTGTGCTATACCTCAGGACCACAATCTGTTCCAAGAAGAGGATTTTCTTGCATTACTCAAACTTTCGTGGAGGCTTTGGCATTCACTGCTCTGCAGTACTTGACCCAACGTGCATATCCTCCTACATCATCTTACTCTACTCCCAGAGCAGTACTGGACCCAGGAGGGTGTCCCCACTCCTCTGTCCTCTCACAGGCAGTGAACACCCCTTCAGAGGAGCCCAGGAAGAGGTGATGTGCAGTAATGGTTGGAGCGGAGAGTTCAGGGTCAGCAAGGCCTGGGTTCAAATATGGGTCTGGCATCTACTTGCTGAGCACTTCTGAGTAATTTAAATTCAAAATTTAAACATTTTGAACTTGGTTTTCCTCATCTGGAAACATAGTGCCTCCTGTGAGATGTTTATGAAGGTGGAAATGAGGTAAGTATGCAGAGTGCCGAACAGTGCTTGGCACAGGTAGATGCTGTATGCACAAAGCAACAGAGCCCAGCCTGTGAAGGTTTCCCAGCATCATTCAAAGTCTTCTCTACCCTCCCCCCACCTCCCTGCCCCCCCCCCCCCCCCCCCCCCCCCCCCCCCCCCCCCCCCCCCCCCCCCCCCCCCCCCCCCGGCTCCACACCTGCCTCTTTGCACCTGGAATCAGAGTCCCGGACTTCCTATGAGGCAGAACCTTAAATGAACCTTAAATTCTGTCTTCTGAATACCCACATGTCACCTGGTTGGACGGAGAAGAAAGGCTTGACAAATACCTACCGACTCTTGGCTGCCTGATGAAAGCAGGCCCGTATCCTCCTGCAGAGGTGGTAAGTCAGCAGCGTGTGTATGGAAGGAGGTGATCCCAGACCGATGGCAGGGTGGGCTGTGCTGTGCTGTGCTGGGTCAGGGGGCCCCTCATCCTCAGTATTTCCCAGGCGCTGGCTTTTACCAGCTGTGAGCATGGCCCTGCAGATCTCTGCCCTCAGACAGGTTACCATCTGGGGAAAAGGTGCTTCCATAAACACACACTGGTATATATGGAAGAGAAGAGGATGCAGAGAAGAAGAATAAGGAGAGAGGGTGCTAATATGTTTGGAAAATTCAGAGAAATCTGAACGGTACAAATGGCACAATAATAATTGAAATTATGCACAGTTTACTTTGTGTGTTCCATACACATTATAAAAATTAAGCCTCCAAAAATTAAACTTCAAATAATGCAATAAAAGATAGTCACTATTATCCTCCATTTGCAACTGAGAAAACGGAAACTCAGGGAGAGTCATTCTTACCCAAATAAACCCCTGTGACCTGGCAGGGCCTGGACTGCCTCCAGGAGTAGCCACAGTGCAGGGTGCTTAGTTCAGTGACCAGTTTGTCACCCTCCCTGCCAGGGCCCCTTGGCCAGGCCTCCTGGGACATCAGGTTTCAGAAGGGTGACCGGCCAGGGAAGCGGCTGGAGCAGAGCAGATGGCAGATTCAGTGAACGTGGAGGAATGTTATCCTTTAATCAGAAGCCCCTGTTCCCTCCTCATTTATAAGCTGAGGGAGCCGGTCCTGTGCTACAGCGTCTGCTTTCCCCTCATTAGGCGGCCAACGACCGGTGACTGAGTCCCAAGCCTCAGCTGCCTCCTGCTTTCCATCTACTCTGTGAAGTCAAGACAGCATCACCGTGTCCTCTCAGTCAAACGAGTTAGGAAACGTATGTCACTGCGGTGTTGGTGCCTCGGGATTCTGTCCCAGAAGTAGCCTGTGAGATTGAGAAATCTTTCCTGGTGATCAGTGAGCATTCTTGCTGGTTTTATTTTATTTTATATTAATTGCTGAGCAGAAAATTCTGTTCTCATTGGGGTGGAAGCCACGTCATCCCTTCCAGCTTCATCCTGTTTGCAGTCAGCCCTCCTCCTGCCAGGACAGGAGTGCCACCCGCATGTCCTTGCCTAGAGGGTGGAAACATCTCTAGGCCAGGGACCGGGTGCTCTGAGGACCCAGGACCCGGGCATGGCCTGGAGCTCCCGCGTGCTTTTGCCCTCCCACCTCTGCGTTCCACTCAATGACGAGGGGACACCTCCACTTGTTGAAAGTGATAATAGCAAGAATGAAAGCACTTTCACTAGTGGAGTGCGAGCTCTGTGCCAGCATCCCACTCACGGCTTTATACACATGGGCATGGTTTAATTAAATTCTCACCAAGATTTTCTGAGGTCACTGTTATGAAATCACACTTAGAGCTGAGTACACTGAGACTCAAGATGGTCAACTGATTTGCTCGGGACTCAAACCTGGTTTTATCTGAATAACAAACCTGATTCTTTTTTAATTTATTGATTTGAGAGAGGTGGGGGAGGCGGGATGGGAGGAGGGAAGAGGAGGCAGGGAAGAGAAATGATTTGTTGTTCCACTAATTTATACATGCAATGATTGCTCCTTTAAATTTATATATATATATATATATATATATATATATATATATATATATATATATATATAATATATACACACACATAGATATATAGATAGATATAGATATAGATATAGATATAGATATAGATATAGATATAGATATAGATATAGATATAAATTTAAAGTATTACAGGTGTCTCCAGTTTCCCCCCCATTGGTTGCTTCTTGTGTTGTCCTGATTTAGAGATCCAGCCTTCAACCTTGGCATATCAGGATGACACTCTGACCAACTGAGTTACCCGGCCAGTGCCCCAAACCTGGTTCTTAATGAGTTCCTGTGTGCTTTGGAGCAGATGGGGGTGCGAAGTATTGCATCTCATTTCAATTTATGATCGATTGGTTCACTGTGGGTACCCCTTCCCGACTAAGGCAGTAGAGTGGGGGAAATGGAAGGTGTTACAGAGACCCTAGCATTTTGTTACATTAAGGAACAGCGTTAGCAACTTCCTTCATCTTCATCCTCTCTGTTCCAAGCCACCCCATCATTAGCAATAAGTAGGTGTAACCTAACCATCACACCCCTTTAAGGTCCTTAGTTTTCACCTGAGTAGTCTATTGTAATGTTTGTATTTCTCGGTTGAAAGGTTTTAGCTGGGAGCACAATTACTATTTTTGGTAGATGTGAATTTCCTGTGATGCTGAGAAATTTTTATTGGTGGTCAGTGATGTTCTCACTGGGATTTACCCCATGGTGTTTTCCATCATTTCTCTGCGCTCTCTCGCGTGTTCATGCACCGCCATGGTAAGCAGGGCAGGGCGGCTGCTGACAGAGGAGAATAAGAAAGAGAGGGGAAATGACTTGTCCGTTGTCAAGCAGCTGACTTTTCTGTCATCCATTTGATCAAAGAAACAGGGCAGCTGTTACATCCATATTTACAATGTACTTTTAGAGAAATTTTAATATATTTGGTCAATAACAGAATGTTTTGTCTCCTTAAAGAACTTCATCTGTTTGCCCCCCACACACACTTTTTTTCAAACCACTATCCAAACAAATGTTTAGGAATTTCTTGCATATATGAAGGCATAATTATTGTTTTTGCTCTTCAGTCTTGAAACAAATTAACCAAGCAGAGCTACATTTTAAACAAGTGTTTAACTGTAAGATAAATAGTTCAAATGGTAAGGATCCTCTTGAATGCTACATTATTAAAGTTGTCCCCATATTTTATGTACTATGTATTATTATAAACTTTTCTTTAAACAGGAGTTGCATGTTTTGATCAAAAAATTATTACCGATTTCTCATTTGGCAACTACTTTCCTTGCTGATCCATTTTTCAGGCGGGTGTTCTAGACAACGGTGAGTAAACACAAATAGGGGTTTGGTCACCCTTGATAATGCTGGTTTCCACTTTCCATAGCCCTGTCCAATTTCCTTCATCCTAATAGGACTTTGGACCAACAGCTCTCACATCTACCTACGTTTCCTTAGAATTGCTCAGCTCAACAGAATGCCTTCTTTTTTTTTGCACATTTGTGTGTATTTTTTTTTTCCGCTTAAAATGAAATACCACCGCATCTAACATTGTGCTTGAAGTTTTAAGCGTGTTCAGGAAATTAAAAGCTGGAATCCCTGCAGGAACCACGAGATAATGATACACGGATGATAAGTGTAACAAATTTCACATATCTGAAAGCTGAGCCATTGCTGCCTTTTTGCTGTGAACAAATACCAATTCCCTGACCTTAACATCTTCAAACGTTAAGTTAATGCATTTTATTTCCATATCCAGTGAGTTGTTTGAGGCAGTATTACACACATGAGTTCTGATGGCTTTTATATTACCCGGATATTGAAACTTGCCAAGACTCAGTTAATTTACTTTTCATTTTCAACTTCTTGTGGAATGATATGCTGTTAGTTGTTACTTTTCAATCTTGTGTTCACGCTTTCATATTGCAATTACTCAACTTTTAATAGAAAACTAAATGGAAAAATCCTGCTTGGGTGTGAAATATATAAATCTGCAGGTTACATATTTTCGGCCTGTTTCTCCTTGCATCATACCTCAAAACTTCTCCAACTGTCCCCTCCACCCTGACAATATAATGAAATAAGTTATAGCTTTCAGAATGGGCTAGCTGATTGCATAGTAGTGTTCTTGGGTAATCCTATATAATAAGAAAGAAATATGCAAATTAGGTCAGGACATCATGACCAGCTCAGGAAGCTGTGTCATGACCAGCTCAGAGCATGCCCCTAGACCCAGCCCTGGCACCACCCAACTCCCAGGCCACTCCCACTTGAGATTTGGGGCAAGCACACCATGCAGTCTGCCCTGGGAGCCTTTCTGCCCTGAAAGCAAGGCCCCCTGCGGGAGTGCAGTGCCGCCCAGCTCTGAGGCCACTCCCACCTGGGGTTCGAAGGCAAGCATACCATGCTGCCTTCCCTGAGACCAAAGCCTCCAGTGGACCTGCGGACCCATGGGGGGCGGGGGAGGAGGCGTGCAGCTGTCAGTGGGACATCCCCTGAGGGTTCCCAGACTGTGAGAGGGGGCAGGCTGGGCTGAGAGACACCCACCCAGTGCATGAATTTCATGCACCAGGTCTCTAGTTATGCATGTAAGAATCAGGTATTAAAAAGAATCTGATAGTGGAGTAATGTTCTCCATGAAAATACAGTCCTGACTTCAGCAGTAAAAAAAAAAAAAAAAAACAGAAGAACAAACTTATATCCAAGGAGGCCATTTAGCATAGCAATCAATGCCTAGGGAACAGCCCCACCACCAGGCAAGGCAGAAGTAACCTCGGAGAGCCAGCCAGCTAGAGAGCACTCTGAGCGCCTCCCCTTTGCAGGAACCTGCTGGAAAGATGGAAAGCAAACTCTTGCCTTGGCTCAGGCTTCCTGAGGCTACAGTTTCGTGGCACAGAGCAAGGAAGGGAGAGCATGAGGATAAACGGAGGCCTTTTCCAAAGACACTTCCTAATTTTTAATTTTTGTGGCTGCGGTTTCTGCATACTGCTGTTTATGAACACATATGTTTTGGTTTGCGTACATTTTAAGAGTGATGAATCCTTGAGCACTATGAACAGAGTCCCTTTCTTTCCCACTGATTGCTGAATAACTAACCGTGGGTCATTCAGTTCTCAGAACCCTGACGCACTGTGTATACCTCTTGCTCCCTAGTGTCTCTCTGCCACTTCCAAAGCAAAAATGAACTTTTAAGCAATTCCTTGATAATAGCAAAGCACTTACAGAAGCACAGAATGGGGGTGGGAGAGTTTTTAGTTAATAATCTGTGTGAATGTAGGTTAAAACCTCTTGGGAATGTGTAGGTAGCAAAATGTGTTTGCTTTGTGCTTGTCAGAGTGTGATGCACATAGGTTTGCATGTTACCCTGTGTTTAAATGTGTACTACACAAATCTCTGATGGATTTCGAATTTAGTTTCACTTTATGAATTTATAAGAAACAAATGTTCAAAAGCTCATTATAAATCAGGTACTGTCTAACCTAACTGAAGTGGCTGACAAGAAAATATATTTTTGTATCAAAGAGTGTTTGGGGATTTTAATAAAAACTAGAGAACAGACACACAAGTGAAAACCAACAATTATCGGGGTTGAAAATCAAAGATTGCTCATTGTGAATGAAAGAACATACCGGAAAAATGTTGTGTGTGAGTGTATATGTCTACAATTTGATCCTTTTGTTTCCTATTGATATTATTTTAGTGGTACTCTCAAAAAGGCCTGGAAGATGTATCATTTATTATTAATTTATGGGTTCAGATATTGAATAATTGATACTGAGCTACTTAAAATTGGCAGACTA
>PVJC01042865.1:0-14754 GCA_004026665.1 Murina feae
AGTTGGGATCGAGCAGGCTGGCGGGGGGGGGCAGCAGTTAGGGGTGATCAGGCTGGCCTGGGTGGCAGTTGGGGGCAAGCAAGCTGGCAAGGGGGTCAGTTGTGAGCAATAAGGCTGGCAGAGAGGGCAGATTGGGGTGAGAAGGCTGGCGGAGGAGCATTTGGGTGCTAGCAGACCGGCAGGCAGCCGTCTGGCAAAGTGGTTAGAGGTGATCAGGCAGGCAGGCAGAAGGGTTAGGGGAAATCAGGCAGGCAGGCAGAGGCAGTTAGGGGTATCAAGTGAGTGGTTAGCCAGCAGTCCTGGATTATGAGACGGACGTCCGACTTCCGGACATCCTCCAAGGGGTCCCAGATTGGAGAGCGTGCAGGCTGGGCTGAGGGACCCCCCCACACACACACACACATGCACAAATTTCATGTACCGGGCCACTAGTTAGGCTATAAAATTCTGTGATAATTTATTCAAAACATTGTGGTGTTTGTGCTCCAGTATATGTTCACAATGAGCATATTTGTCTTATTTCCTGGTTCTATTTAAGATAATAATGTAATTTTATTAGTGTATTTGAGTTATTCTTTCTTATATTTAGGGGGAGAGGAATAGCAGTGAGAAGTAGTAGATGTTATACAAAGAACATAAATTTGAAATCAGACAGTTCTGAGATTGAATCATGGCTCCATTGCTAATTTCATGTATGCATGATATTGTTGAGTTTAGCTTCCCTGGGAAATTCAAAGGTATATACATCATTAAGTCCCCAATATAGACTACTATGTCATTTTTAATTTTTGAAATTTAAAAAATATCAGGTATTTATTTTATTCTTAAGTAATGTTGACAAATACTATATTAAAATATATACCCAACTATATCTACAAATAATGTTCAAGAAATTATTCTTTCATTCCTTGTTACCCCAATGGAATGAAAATGGTATTATCTAAAGACTTCCCTTAATCTCCTGGATGTCATTAGTTTAATCATTAAATACCAGTTGTGTACAAAACACTGTATTAGATGTAGTGAGCTCTAAAGGTGAAACAATTTCTGCTCTCAAGATAGAATACAGACGTGAAAATAAATTAATTGTACAATTCAAATCGAGTAACTACCATAAGAGAGACCTATATAAAGTACCATATGATCTCAAAAGTAGTAGCAAATAATACTGATGGGAAGTGTAAGGGTGCTGTAGGAAATGAGAAAAGGGGGAAATCCTTAAAAGAGGTGGCATTTTGGTTGAGCTTGAAAGAATTAGTAGATTTTCGATAGGTGGGGATGCAGAGTTCAGACAATAGTAGTATAATATGATGTTCAAAAATCAGGAAAATGATGGTAGTAGAAGTTTCTGTGTAAAGTGACATGCAAGATTGATTATGTTCTTGGAAGGGTTTTGTAGTTACTTCAACACCAGATTTAATTTTGACATAATGTGATTCAATAATGGACCATGTGAGTAAATGCTTAATTGGTATATAGTGTTCAGTGATAAAATTCTAAACTTACATATTAATTTAAAAGTATACTAAGCTTTTTAAGCCTTGAATATTGCTATATTACTATATTTTATTTTTAAATTAGCCTTTCAGACTGAAGGGAAGCTGTATTTAATACTGGATTTTCTCAGAGGAGGAGATGTCTTCACAAGATTATCCAAAGAGGTACCTGTTTGTAAATCTTTACATGTTTTCTTAAAACAAAACTAAGAAAAATAATTTTGTTTCTTTTTCCTATAGAAATATTAAATGATATTTGTTTTATTGCATAGCATTTAGTGGATGTGCCAATTAATCACATTTTCTATCTGCCTATGTCATTTAGAATATCTCAGTGTGCTATTTATTATTCTCTTAGGCACAAGATCAATTTAAATAACTGGATGAAGCATATAAGGCCACACCTAGGTCTTTGGCTACAGAAGCTACCAAAGTGCCTCTGGGAATAGTGTTTAATTTATTTATGTTTAAAACAGTTTTATGGAGGTGTAAATTATATACAATAAACTGCATATATTAAAGCACACACTTTCATAAATTTTGACATTTGTATGTACCCCTGAAACCATCATCACAATCAAAATAATTAGCTTTTCCATCACCCAAACAGTTTTCTTGTACCCCTTTGTAAAGTTTCCATCCTGTCCCACCCCTACTGAAACTGCTTTCTGTCACTGCTTGGTTTGCTTGTTTTAGGACATTATATAAGTGGAATTCTATAGTATGTATTTTTTGTCTGAATTACTTATCTCAGTAGAATTATTTTGAAATTCATCCATGTTGTTACATGTACCTATACTTTATTCATTTTATTGTTTTCAGTATTCCACTTTATGGATACACCACAATTTGTTTATTCATTCACTTGATGGATGTTTATGTTTGCAATTTTTGGATATTGCTAACAAAACTGCTAAAACATTCACATACAAATGATTGTATGGACAAATATTTTCATTTTTCACGCTTAAATACCTAGAGTATAATGACTGGATTGTATATTTTATTTTACTTTTCTTTTGCAGTTTACATTAGGGTTTATAGTTGGTATAGTACATTCTATGGGTTTGGATAAAAGTATGACACATATCTACCATTGTAGTCTCATACAGAATAGTTTCACTGTCCTAAAAGTCCTTCATGCTATGCTTAATCATTCCTCTTTCTCCCCAACCATGATTGGGTTATATAGTAGATATATGTCTTAACTTATTTTAAAGACACTTAAACTTTTCCAAAGTGATTATATAATTTTTTCATTCCCACCAGCAGAATATGAAAGTTTCAGTTGCTCCACATCTTTGTCAACACTTGGTATGGTCAGTCTTATTTTAATTTTGGACATCTCCTAAGTGTGCACTGGTACCTTATTGTGGTTTTGAATTTTATTACCCTGAAGATTAATGATGTCAGTCATCTTTTCATGCACTTATTTGACATCTATATATTCTCTTTAATAAAATGTCTATTCAAATCTTTGGCCCATTTTTAAAATGGGTTGTTTCTTACTGAGTTTTGAGAATCTTCATATATTTTGGATGGTAAGTCCTTTATCATATAGGTTGTTTGCAAATATTTTCTTCTGGTCTATAGTTTGTCTTTTTATTCTCTTTAACAGTATCTTTTGTATTTCAAATATATTTTATTCAATAAATATTTATTGAGTTATCGCTCATTAAACAAAAAAAACATACACAAACGGACAGTAGGGGGGTGAGGGCATGTGCTTGGGGTGGGAGATGCTGGGGAGAGGTCAATGAGTGAAAAAGGAGACTTATGTAATATTTTAAACACAAAATAATTTAAATTTTAAAAAATATATAAATAAAACATCAACATTAATCACTTCTGCTAACAGTATATTTCTAAAAGTAGTTCTTTATTTTGATGAAGTTTTTATACACTTTTTAAAACTTAAATTCTTTATTGTTTAAAGTATTACCTAAGTCTTTTTTTTCACCCATTGATCCCTCCTCAGCCTTTCGCACCCCCCAGAAATGCCCTCACCCCCCTATAGTCTGTGTGCATTGGTTATTCTCATATGCATGCATACAAGTCCTTCAGTTGATCTCATACCCCACTCCCTTCACCTACCTTCCCTCTTAGGTTGGAAGGTCTTTTTGATGCTTCTATGACTTTGGCTCTATTTTTGTTCATCAATTTATGTTGTTCATTCTATTCTACAAATGAGTGAGATCATATATTTATCTTTCTCCAACTGGCTTATTTTGCTAAGCATAATGCTCTCCAGTTCCATCCATGCTGTTACAAATGGTAAGAGTTCCTTCTTTTTACAGCAGCATCGTATTCTATTGTGTACATGTACCACAGTTTTCTAATCCACTCATCTGCTGATGGACACTTCAGCTGTTTCCAAGTCTTAATTATTGTAAACTGTGCTGCTATGAACATAGGGGTGCATATGTCCTTTCTGATTGGTGTTTCTTGTTTCTTGGGATATATTCCCAGAAGTGGGATTACTGGGTCAAATGGGAGTTCCATTTTTAGTTTTTTGAGGAAACTATACTGTTCTCCACGTTGGCTGTACCAGTCTGCATTCCCACCAGCAGTGCACGAAGGTTCCTTTTTCTCCACATCCTCTCCAGCACTTGTCCTTTGTTGATTTGTTGATGATAGCCATTCTGACAGGTGTGAGATTGTACCTCATTGTGTTTTGATTTGCATCTCTCAGATTATTAGTGACTTTGAGCATGTTTTCATATGTCTCTTGGCTTTCTGTATGTCCTCTTTTGAAAAGTGTCTATTTATGTTCTTTGCCCATTTTTTTATTGGATTGTTTATCTTCCTGTTGTTAAAATGTATGAGTTCCCTTTACATTTTGGAGATTAAACCCTTATTGGAGATAATATTGGTAAATATATTCTCCCATGTAGTGAGCTTTCTTGTTATTTTGTTCATGGTTTCTTTTGCTGTGCAGAAGCTTTTTATTTTGATGTAGTCCCACTTGTTTATTTTATACTTAGTTTCCATTGTCCTAGGATATATATTGGTAAAAGACATATTGCTGCAACATATGTCTGATATTTTGCAATCTATGGACTCTTTTAGTATTTTTATGGTTTCCCGTCTTACATTTAAGTTCTTTATGCATTTTGAGTTTTTAAATAAATTATGTTTTGGCGTCCTATTTAAGGGATATTTGTCTAATCTCAGGTCATAAATGTTTTTCTCTTATGTTTCCTAGAACTTTTTTGGTTTCAGGTTTTATATTTAAACTAGAGGCCTGGTGCACAAAATTTGTGCACGGGGTGAGAGTGTCCCTCAGCCCAGCCTGCACCCTCTGAAATCTGGGACCTCTCAGGGGATGTTTGACTGTCAGTTTAGGTCCGATCCCCTAAACTGGCAGTCAGACACCCCTCTCAGAATCTGAGGCTGCTGGCTTCTAACCATTCTGCCTGCCAGCCAGATAGACTCCTAACCACTCCTCTGGTGGCCTGATTGATGCCTAACTGCTCCCCTGCCAGCATGATCACCCCCAACTGCCCTCCCCTGCAAGCCAGATTGCCTCCAACTGCCTTCTCCTGCTAGCCCGATTGCCCCCAAATGCCTTCCCCTGCAGGGTTGAGGGTATTGGGGAATTCTGGATAAATGAGGCGGGGCTGAGGGGACTGAGGGACTGAGGCTGGATGAGGCTGGATGCTGCAGGGACTGGGTGAGGCAGGACTGAGGGGACTGGTTGCCGCCTTCTTGTGGCTGTGGGTGCTGCCATCTTGTGAGGGTATGACAGTCAATTAGCATGTTCCCTCTTTATTGGTTGTGGGTGCCACCATTTGTGAGGATGTGGTAGTCAATTAGCATATTCCCTCTTTATTATATAGGATTTATAATCCA
Source organism: Murina feae (assembly GCA_004026665.1). Classification (NCBI taxonomy): domain Eukaryota; kingdom Metazoa; phylum Chordata; class Mammalia; order Chiroptera; family Vespertilionidae; genus Murina; species Murina feae. The sequence continues at coordinate 5,349 of PVJC01042865.1, forward strand.
CTTTGAGTTCATTTTAGTATCTGGAGATAGATATATTTGTTGTAGTTCAAGTGTCTTCTTTATACAAGGTGGGGGAAAAGTAGGTTTATTGTTGTTCATATGGAAAATAACACAATAATTAATAAATAATAATGAAAGGATTAATTCCATTTTGTGTACTCATGACTGTAAACCTACTTTTGCCCAACCTTGTATTGAAACGTCTATAGTTCTAGCATCATCATTGGAAAACACTGTATCTTCTTCATAAAATTACCTTGAATTTTTCTTGAAAATCAATTGACCCCCCAAAATGTCAATTATACATTTTTTCATTCTTTTTATTTTTTCTTTATTGTTTAAGGTATAACATATGCATTATTGCCCCATTACCCCTCCACCCCCAATGCATGGCCTCACCCCCCTGTTGTCTGTGTCTATTGGTTAGTCTTATATGCATGCATGTAAGTCCTTTGGTTGATCTCTCCCCCTTACCCCCACCCTCCCCTACCTTCCATCTGAGGTTTGATGGTCTGATGGATGCTTCTCTGTTTCTGGATCTGTTTTTGTTCATCAGTTTAAGTTGTTCATTATATTCCACAAATGAGTGAGATCATGTGATATTTCTCTTTCTCTGACTGGCTTATTTCACTTAGCATAATGCTCTCCAGTTCCATCCTTGGTATGGCAAATAATAAGAATTCCTTTTTTTTACTGCAGCATAGTATTCCATTGTGTAGATGTATGACAGATTTTAATGCACTCATCTGCTGATGGACACTTAAGCTGTTTCCAAATCTTAACTATGGTAAATGGTGCCACTATGAACATAGCAAGCATATATCCTTTCTGATTGTTTCTAGTTTCTTGGGATATATTCCTAGAAGTGGGATCACTGGGTCAAATGGGAGTTCCACTTTGAGTTTTTTGAGGAAACTCCATACTCTTCTCCACAGTGGCTGCACCAGTCTGCATTCCCATCAGTAGTGCATGAGGGTTCCATTTTCTCCACATCCTCGCGAACACTTATCATTTATTGATTTGTTGATGGTAGCCATTCTGACAGGTGTGAGATGGTACCTTATTGTTGCTTTGATTTGCATCTCTCAAATGATTAGCAACTTTGATCATGTTTTAATATGTCTCTGGTCTTCCTTATGTCTTCTTTTGAAAAGTATCTATTAAGGTCCATTGCCCATTTTTTGATGGGGTTGTTTATATTCTTTTTTTAAGTTGTATGAATTCCTTGTAAATGTTAGAGATTGGACTCTTATCAGTGGTAAAATTGGCAAATATGTTCTCCCATGCAATGGGCTTTATTGTTGTTTTGTTGATGGTTTATTTTGCTGTGCAAAATCTTTTTATTTTGATGTAGTTCCATTTGTTCATTTTCCCTTTAGTTCCCATTGTCTTAGGAGCTTTATCAGTAAAGAAAATGCTTCGGCATATATCTGAGATTTTGCTACCTGTGGAGTCCTCTAGTATTTTTATGGTTTCCCGTCTTACATTTAAGTCCCTTATCCATTTTGAGTTTATTTTTGTGTATGATGTAAGTTGGTGGTGTAGTTTCATCTTTTTGCATGTATCTGTCCAATTTTCCCAACCCCGTTTATTGAAGAAACTGTCTTGAATCCATTGTATGTTCTTACCTCCTTTGTCAAATATTAATTGAGCATAGTGATTTGGGTTAATTTCCTGATTCTCTCTTCTATTCCATTGTCCATATGTCTGTTCCTGTGCCAGTACCAGGCAATTTTGAGAACAGTGGCTTTGTAATAAAGCTTGATATCTGGTATTGGATCCCATCCACTTTGTTCTTGAAATCGAGAAAGGGCTTACTGCAGCTATTCAGGCTCTTTTTTATTCCAGATGGATTTTTGGAGAGTTCATTCTAGGTCTGTAAAATATGTCATTGGTATTTTAATGGGGAATGCATTGAATCTATAGATTGCTTTGGTTAGTATGGACATCTTAATTATGTTGATTCTACCAATGCATGAAAACGTTATGTTCTTCCCTCTGTTTAAGGCTTCCTCTATCTCTTTTTTAGTGTCCTATAGTTTTCTGAGTACAGGTCTTTTATCTCTTTAGTTAAGTTTATTCCTAAGTATCTTAATTTTTTTTGGTGCGATGGTAAATGGGATTGCTTTTTTAGTCTCTCTTTTTGTAAGTTCACTATTGGTGTAAACAAATGCCATAGATTTATTGGTGTTAATTTTGTATCCTGCTACACTGATTAATTCATTTATTAAATCTAATAATTTTATGGAGTTTTCAGGGTTTTCTATATACAGTATGATATCATCTGTGAATAAGGACAGTTTCCCTTCTTCTTTTTCCAATTTGGATGCCTTTTTTGTTCTTTTTGATTGTTTGCAATGGCTAGTACTTCCAGTACTATGTTGAACAGGAGTGGTGAGAGTGGGCATCCTTGTCTTGTTCCTATTCTTAGTGGAAATGGTTTCAGTTTTTGCCCATTGAGCATGATGTTGGGTGTGGGTTTGTTATAAATGGCTTTTATTATGTTGAGGTATGATCCTTCTATTCCAACCTTACTAAGAGTTGTTATCAAGAAAGGGTGTTGGGTTTTTGTCAAATGTTTTTTCTGCATCAATTGATATGATTATGTGATTTTTATCTTTAGATTTTTTTATGTGAGATATCACGTTTATTGATTTAGGGATATTGTACCATCCTTGCATCCCCAGGATAAATCCTACATGGCCATGGTGTATGATCTTTCTGATGTAATGCTGGATATGATTTGCTAGAATTTTTGTTGAGCTTTTTGGCACTTATGGTCATGAGGGATATTGGTCTATAATTCTCTTTCTTTGTTTTATATTTATCTGGTTTTGGTATTAAGGTAATGCTGGATTCATATAATGAGCTGGAAGTGTCCCTTCCTGTTGAATTTTTTGGAATAGTCTGAGGAGGACAGGTTTCACTTCTTCCTTGAATGTTTGGTAAAACTCCTCTGTGAAGCCGTCTGATCCTGGGCTTTTGTTTGCTGGAAGCTTTTTGATGATTGCTTCAATTTCTTACATAGTTATCAGCCTATTGAGATTTTTTGATTTTTCCTGATTGAGTTTTGGAATGTTGTATTTTTCTAGGAATATGTCCATTTCCTCCAGGTTGTCTAGTTTGTTGGAATAGGGTTATTCGTAGTACGTTTTAGCAATACTTTTTTATTTCTGTGGGGTCTGTTGTTATTTCGCCTCTTTCATTTCTTATTTTGTTAATTTGGGTCCTCTCTCTTTGCTTCTCTGTGAGCCTGGCTAGAGGTTCATTAATTTTGTTTATCCTTTCAAAAACCAGCTCTTGGTTTCATTGATCTTTTGTAATGTTCTTTGTTTTTTGGTCATTATGTCATTTATTTCTCCTCTGACCTTTATTATCTCTTTTCTTCTGCTCAATCTGGGCTTTTTCTCTTGCTCTCTTTCTAATTTTTTTAAGTTGTAGAGTTAGATTATTTCCTATCATTTTTTATTGTTTTCTGACATAGGTCTGTAGAGTTATAAACTTCCTTGTCATTGCTGCTTTTACTGTATCTCATAGATTTTGGATTTTTGTGATCTCGTTGTTATTAGTTCCCGATATTTTTAATTTCTTCTTTGGTCTCTTTGGTAACTCAATCTTTGTTTAATACCATGCTATTCAGCTTCTTAGTGTTTGACTTTTTAAATTGCTTTTTATTGTAGTTTATTTCTAATATTATACCATTGTGGTCTGAGAAGGTATTTGATATGATTTCAATCTTCTTGAATTTAGAGAGACTTTGCCTGTGACCCAACATGTGGTCTATCTTTGAAAATGTACCATTTGGACTTGAGAAGAAAGTATATTCCGTGGCTTTGGGGTAAAATGTTCTGAATATGTCAATTAAGTCCATCTGAACTAGAGAGTCACTTAGGATTGTTCTTTTTTTGAGTTTTTGTCATGAGGATTTATCCCATGATGTCAGTGATGTATTAAAGTCCCCTACTATGATTGCATTTTTTTAATCTCTCCTTTGACATCTTCCAGGAGTTTTTTTTTTTTTTAATGTATTTGGGTGTTCCTGCATTGGATGCATATATGTTTATCATGGTTATATCCTCCTGTTGTATTGATCCCGTTAGTATTATGAACTAGCCTTCCTTATCTCTTGTTATGGCCTTCACTTTGAGGTCTATTTTGTCTGATATAATTATTGCTACCCCTGATTTTTTTATTGTTTTCATTTTCATTGGCCTGAAAGATATTTTTCCATCCCTTCACTTCAGTCTGTGTGAGTCCCTGTTATGATGTGGGTCTCTTGTAGATAGCATACATATGAGTCATTTTTTTTTATCCATTCATCTACTTGATGTGTTTTGATTGGAGCATTTAGTCTGTGTACATTTAAAGTTATTATTGATTGGTATTTGTTTGTAGTCATTTTTATTTTTTGTGCCTGTGTTCCTTCTTCCCTTTTTACTTCTTTTTACACCAGTCCCTTTAGCATTTCTTGCATTGCTGGCTTGGTAGTGATAAACATCCTTAGCCTTTTGTTGTTTGTGAATCTCCTTATTTCCCCATCAATTTTGAATGATAGCCTTGCTGAATAGAGTATTCTTGGATTCAGTCTGTTGCTTTGCATCACTTTGTAAATTTCTGTCCATTCTTTTCTAGCATGATGTGTTTCTGTTGAGAAATCATTTGATAATCTAATTGGAGATTCTTTGTATGTAACTTTGTGTTTCTCTCTTGTAGCCTTTAAATTCTCTCTTTGTCGTTAACATTTGCTATTGTAATTATGATGTGTCATTGTGTGGGTCTTTTTGGATTCATCTTGTTTGGGAATCTCTGTGTTTGTGTGACTTTTTTTCTTCCTCAAATCAGGGAATTTTTTTCTGACATTATTTCTTCAAATATGTTTTCTAATCCTTTTTCTTATTCCTGACATTCTTGCACCCTTATTATTAATATGCTGCTTCATTTCATGTTGACCCAAAGCTCCCTTAGGCTCTCCTAGTGTCTTTTCATTTTTTCTACAATTGTGTGGTTCAGTTTTGCTTCCTTGTCTTCTAATTCACTAATTTGGTCCTCCACTTCTCCTTGTCTATTGTTGAAGCTTTCCATGGTGTTTTTTTTATTGCAGCTATATCACTCTTTATTTCTTCTTGGTTGTTACATAAGTTGCTGATTTTTTTTCATTCATCCAGTTTATGACCCTTATTCTGAATTCTTTTTCTGGCATTGCATGCCTGTGTTTTACCTGGATACTTTTCTGGCAATTCTTCCTTTTCTTTCCTTTTGGGGTTTCTTTATCTACCCATTTTTGTTCTCATGGTAGGATCTAGGTGCCGAGTCAGGCAGGGGCTGCTTCTTGGCTGGCAATGGCTCCTCAGGCAGCAGCTGCTCCTTGGGTGGTCAGGGCAGTTTCTGCTCCTCATTTGGTGGCAACTCCTCTGGTGGGCACTGTTCACAGCAGTAGTGGCTCCTCTGGCTGGTCAGGGGAGGCTGCTCATGCAGTTGATGTCCCTGGACAGGGGTGGGCTGCTCGTACGGCTGCCACTCCTTGAAAGAAGTGAGGTCATTTGTACAGCTGCTGCTCCTCGAATGGGGCTGGGCTGCTCCACAGACATTGGTGGGCTGCTCACACTGCTGCTGCTCCTTGGACGGGTATGGGTTGTGTGTGGCTGCTGCTTCTGAGATATGGGTGGGCTCCTGGCACAGCTGATGCTCCTTGGAATGAGGTGGGCTCCATGGGTCTGCTGCTCCTCAGTCATGGTGACATTAGTTAATAAAATTATATTTTCAGGTGTACACTTGTATAATATGTCATCTGTATTTTATATTGTGTGTTTACCACCCCAAATCAAGTCTATTTCAATCATCATTTATCACCCCCCTTTACTCTCTTTTAACTTCCCCCACACCTTTTCTTTCTGCTTATTACTATAATATTGTCTGTGTCTACAAGTTTTTTTCCTTGATCCCTTTATCTTTTTCACACAGTTCCCCAAAACCCCTAATCTCTGACATCTCTCAGTCTGTTCTCTATTGCTGAGTCTGTTTCTTTCCTTTTTTGAAAGCTGTTTTTTGTTGAATGTATAACAGATGTTCCCTTTTTCCCCCTGTTGACCCCTTCTAGCCCACTCCCTGCCCTGGGCTTTCACCATGCTATTGTCTGTATCCATGGGTTATGCACATGTCTATACAAGTTCTTTGGTTGATCTCTTCCCACCCACATATTCACCTTCCCACCCACCACCTTCCCTCTGAGATTAGACAGTCTGTTCCATGCTTCTGTGTCTCTCCATCTATTTTGTTCAGCAGTTTATTTGTTAATTCCATTCCAGATATGAGTGAAATCATATGGCTTTTGTCTTTCTCTGACTGGCTTATTTCACTTAGCATAATACACTTTAGGTTCATGCATACTGTTGCAAAAGATAAGATTTCTTTCTTTGTTATGGCCAGATGGTATTCCATTGTGAAAACGTACCATTTTCTTTTATCCACTCATGTACTGGTGGGCACTTGGGCTGCTACAATGAAGATATGGGCACAAATATGCTTTTGAGTTAGTATTTTATGTTTCTTTGGATATATTCCAAGAAATGTAATCACTGGGTCATAAGTCAGTTCCATTTTTAACTTTTTGAAGAAATTCCATATTGTTTTCTACAGTGGCTGCACCAATCTGTATTCTCACCAAGAGTGCACAAGGGTTCCCTTTAATTATCCTCACCAAAATTTATTTTTTGTTGTTATATTGATGATAGGCATTTTGATAGGTGTAAGGTAATATCTCATTGTGGTTTTAGTTTGCATCTCTATGATGATCAGTGATGTCGAGCAACTTTTCAGACATCTATTGACCATCTTTATGGCCTCTTTGAAGAAGTCTATGTTCAGGTCCTTTGACCATTTTTAATGGGATTCTTTTTCTTCCTGATATTGGCTTGTATAATAAGTTCATGATATTTTTTAGAAATTAACCAGTTATCAGATGTATCTTTGGCACATATATTTTCCCATTCAGTGGATTTCCTTTTTATTTTATTCATGGGTTCTTTTGCCATGCAGAAGCTTTTTAATGTAGTACCATTATTTTTTTTCTTTCCCTTGCATGAGGAGATATAGTGGCAAAAATAATTCTATGAGTTATGCTTGATTTTTTACTGCCTGTATTTTTCTAGAATTTTATGGTTTTGAATCTTACAGTTAAGTCTTTAATCCATTTTGATTTTATACTTCTATGTAGTATAAGAAGCTAATTTAGTTTCTTTTTTTAATGTACCTGTACAATTTTTCCATTATCATTTATTGAATAGACTTTCTTTACCCTATTGTATTTTCTGGCCTCCTTTGTCAAATAGTATTTGACCATAAAGGTATGGTTTTAATCCTGTACTCTCTATTGGGTTTCTTTGATCTACATACTTGTTTTTATGCCAGTGCCATGGTGTTTTGATTACTATAGCCTTTTAGTATAATTTGATAGTAGGTAGCATGATTCCTCCAAATTTGTTTTTCATTCTCAAGATTTCTTTGGCTATTCGAGGTCTTTTGAAGTTTCTTATAAAATTTTGGAAAAATTATTCTAGTTTTGTCAAATATATCATTGGTGTCTTGATAGGAATTGAGCTAAATCTATAGATTGTTTTGGGTATTATGGGAATTTCATGATATTAATTTTTCCTATCCATGAACATGAATATGCTTCCACTTCTATTTCTTTCTTCCAGTGTCTGACAATTTTATGAGTACAGATATTTTATATGCTTGGTTAAATTGATTCCTAGGTATTTTTTGAAATAATTGTGAGATGGATTATTTTCTTAGTTTCTCTTGCTAATAATTCATGATTGGTGCATAAAGATGCAACTGATTTCTGAATGTTTATTTTGTATCTGGCTACTTTACTGAATTCTTTTATTAGTTCTAGTAGTTTGTTGTTGTTGTTTTTATGGAATCTTTAGGGTTTTCTATGTACCATCTCATGTCATCTGCAAATAATGACCATTTCACTTCCTCATTTCCAATTTTCATGCCTTTTATGTTCTTCTGTCTGATTGCTGTGACTAGGACTTCCAGTACTATGTTATATAAGAATGGTAGATGCAGACATACTTGTCTTATTTCTGACCTTAAGGGACACACTTTTAGTTTTTGACCATTGAGTAACATGGTGGCTCTGGGTTTGTCATGTATAGCCTTTATTATGTTGAAGTATATTCTTTTCTCCACTTTGTTGAAAGATTTTATGATAAATGGGTACTGGATTTTCTCAAAAATTTCATCTACATCTATTGATATTATCTTGTGAGCTTTAGCTTTCATTTTGTTTATGTGGTGTATCACAATGATTTGTGGATATTGTACCAACCTTGCATTCCAGGAATAAATCCCACTTGACCATGGTGTATGATTTTTTTAATGTATTGCTGGATCCAGTTTTCTAATTTTTTTTTGAGGAATTTAGCATCTATGTTCAATAAGAATATTGTCCTATAATTTTCTTTCTTTGTAGTATTTTTATCTGGTTTTAGAATTAGGATAATGCTAGCCTGGTAAAATTAGTTTAGGAGTGTTCCTTCTCTTGAATGTTTTGGAATATTTTGAGGATAGGTTTTAATTTTAATTTGAAAGTTTGATAAAGTTCTCTTGTGAAGCTCTTCAGGATTCTGTATGTTGGGAGTGTTTTTCATTAGTGCTTTAATTTCACTTGCTGTAATCTGTCTATTCAGTTCTCTGATTTTTCCTCATTTAGTTTCAGAAGGCTATATATTTCTAGTATTTTCTTTGTTTTGTGTAGATTGTACAGTTTGTTGACATATAGTTATCTAATCTAATAAAAGAGTAATATTGAAATTGACCATTTCTATGGGATGCTGAAGCCACACCCACCAGCCAATCAGAGCAGCTGTATGCAAATTAACTCAGCCAAGATGGAGGCCAGCAGTCATGGAGCTGGAGTAAGCAGGAGGCTTCCATTGCACCAGGAGTAAACTGTCTGCCAGCCGGCCAGCTTGGCCTCCTTGTCCTCCAGGCAACATATTTGCAACATTGTTTCAATTATAGAAGCCTCCGAGCTGAAGCAAACAGCAGCCTTCCATTGCACCAGTGATGGAGCAAACTGCCTGCCGAGTCTATTAAGGCAACATTCTTTCAATTATAGAAGCCACAGAGCTGAAGCAAACAGAGGCTTCGTTACCTGCCTAGGCCTCAGCTTAAAGGAACAGTGTCAATCTTAACTTTTTGAGATTTATTTTGTGTCATCCTATCTAATATAAGAGTAATATGCAAATTGACCATCACAAGATGGCTTCCCCCATGTAGACAAAGATGGCCGCCACATGATGGCCAGCAAGGGAGGGAAGTTGGGAGAGACCCAGGCCTGCAGGGGAGGGCAGTTGGGAGGGACCCAGGCCTGCAGGGAAGGGCAGTTGGGGGG
>PVJC01042866.1:0-14755 GCA_004026665.1 Murina feae
GTACCTCTGTACTTTGCTTCCACTGCTGCTCTGAGTCTCAGACTCTTCTCTGGTTGTAGGATTTTCACTCAGCCAGCCGTCCTGTGGGTGCGAGTGGTGTCCGTGTGTTCTTTTCGTGGTTTTTCTGAAATAGTTGTTCACAGCTGCATATACGGTGTCTACCCTATGCCGCCATCTTGTTTCCATGTCCTTTCGTTCTTTTGTTTTTCTCTTTCATGGGTGCCATGTTCTTTGGAAGCTTGTTTAGACCAAGATAATGGCCGTTTAGGCTTCCTGCACGTGAACAGGAGCTCCCTTTTTGAGTAATAAGAATTATATGTCATGGGGGCGGGGCATCAGGATTTTAGAGATGCTCAGGTGGGGCGTGGCCAAAAGAAGGTTGGGAACCACTGCTCTAGTCCTGCTGATGGGAGATTTGGCCAGAGAACCCGGGCAGCCATGGAGCCTATCTTACAGCTGCGTTGGGCAGGGAGCCAAGCCAGAAGCCCTGCTCAACTAAGTATATATACTAGTCAGTCACCTCTGGTCCTGCACAACCAGAGATCCTCTGAACCCAGCCCAACAGCCCACAGCCCACAGCCCACAGCCCACAGCCCACAGCCCCGCCCCTTAGTGGAGCCCAGCCTATAAATCTGCCTGACTGCTGAATACTGCCTGTAGCTTTGTCCAATCAGGGAGCCCAGCCAGTGGCATTGCCCAATCCTGGTGAGGTAGCCTAAGTAGCAATACTGCCTGCCCAGAGAAGAGTCTCTAGCCCCACCCAACTGCAGGATACAGACAGCTGGAGGCTCCTACTGACCAGAGAGCCTGCCAGTAACCCTGCGCAACAGCCAGCAGCTTACCTGATCACAGAAGCACAGCCTGCGGCCCTGACCAACTTCCAGGCATAGACCACGCCCTGTCCGATTGCAGAGCACAGCGTGAGGTCTCACCTGATCGCTAAGCTTTGCCCACAGCCCTGGGCACCACCTGGTTGGGGAGCACAGCCTGAGACACCGCGGAACCGGGAGCAAATGCAGATCTCAGCCTGTAGCCAGGCAACCTCACATCTCAAGGAGCTAGAAATAGAACACACTCAGCCCGAGGTTAGCAGGAGGAAGGAACTAGTGAAGGCTAGAGCAGAAATACGTAGACTAGCAAACAGGAAAGCAATAGAAAAGATGAACAGAACTCAGAGTTGGTGAGACAGGAGCCAATAAATGAAATTGTCAATGAAAGAGCAGATAGTACAACTGATACCACAGAAATACAAGCAGCGGCAAGACTATGATGAGCAATCATATGCCAATAAATTGGAAAACCTAGAAGAAGTGGATAAATTTCTAGGAACATACAATACACCAAGACTTAATCAGGAAGAAACAGAAATTCTGAACAGATCAATAATGTGTAAGGAGATTGAGTCAGTAATTAAAGACAACTCAACAAATTCACTAGTGAATTCTACCAAGCATTTAAAGTATTAACACAAGTCTTTCTTAAACTCAAAAAATTGAATAGCAGGGAACACCCCTAAACTCATTTTATGAGGCCAGTGTCACCCTGCTGCCAAAGGACACTGTAAGAAAAGAAAATTGCATGCCACTATTCCTGATAAACTCAGATGCAAAATTTCAACCAAATACAATAAAACCAAATTCAACAGCAAATTAAAAGATCATAAACCATGACAAATGGTGTTTATTACTAGGATGAAAGGATGTACAACATTTGCAAATCAATGTGATACATCATATTAATAGAATAAAGAATTTAAATCATACGATAATTTCAACAGATGCTAAAAAATTTGACAAAATTCAACAGTCATTCATGATAAGTATACTTAACTACCCTGTTTTCCTGAAAATAAGACAGTGTCTTATATTAATTTTTGCTCCCAAAGATGCACTAGGTCTTATTTTCAGGGGCTGTCTTATTTTTCCATGAAGAAGAATACGGTACACATTTATTGTTGAATAAAAAAAAAAAGGAAATTTATTACCTGTGTGTCCACACAATGTGCCCAACTCCTGCCCCGCGCGACTCATTGTCTGATTGTGAGTCAGCCAGACTCTGTCAGGGCAGAGCGAGCAGCAGGCGGCAGCTTGTCCTGGAGGTGGCGCGGGCTCTCTGATTAAAAGAGACCTTGCACTTCCTGTCTGCTCCGGCTATGCTTCGGCCAACAGTGACCTGCGCGGCGGCGCCCACCACTACGGCCCAGAGTCCAGACTTACAGTAGCTTCGGGGGGCCTTATTATCGGGGAGACCTTATGTTCGGGGGAGGCCTTATTATCAGGGGTCTTATTTTCGGGGGGATGCCTTATATCTCAACGAGGGGCAAAACTGTAAGTAGGTCTTATTTTCAGGGGATGTCTTACTTTTGGGGAAACAGGGTAAGTGAATATAGAAAAAACATACCTCAATATCATTAAGGCTTACAACCAGCCTGAACCTAATGTGATAGTGAATGGCAAAGGTTGAAAGCTTTTCCTCCATGATAAAGAGCAAGGTAGGAGTGTCTGCTCTGACACACATGCTGCTGTTTAATAATATATAGGTGAGCCTTAAAAAAAAAAAAAGAGAGTTCCTGTTCTGGCCACTTCTATTCCACATACACTGGAAGTCCTAGCTAGAACGATTAGGTGAGAAAAATATGTAAAGTCATGCAAATCAAAAAAGTAAATTATCTGTTTGCAAATGACATGATCTTATAAGTAGGAAGTCATAGACTCCACCAGAAATCTGGAACTAACAAATGAATTCAGTAAAGTTTCAGGATACAAAATCAATATGCAATAATAAGTTGCATTTTTATACACTAACAATGGAATATATCTAAAAGAAATTTAAAAAACCCATTTATAATAGCAATGAAAACAATAAAATACTTTGGAATACATTTAACCAAGGAAGTGAGAGATCTGTACACTGACAACTATAAGACATTAGTAAAAGAAACTGAAGTAGACACAAATAAATGAAAAGACATGTCATATTTGTAGATTGGAAGAATTAACATAATTAAAATATTCATATTACCAAAGGTATCTATCTATAGAGTCAATGCAATCCCTGTCAAGATTTCAATAGCATATTTTATAGAAATAGAAAAAAATTCCCAATATTTGTATGAAACCACAAAACCCTGTGTAGCCAAAGCAGCAAGAAAGAAGAACAAGGCTGAAGAGAACACAGTTCCTGATTTCAAACTATATTACGAAGCTATGGTAACCAGAACAGTGTGGTACTGGCATATAAATGGATGTATAGACCAATGGAACAGAATAGACAGCCTAAAATAGACCTATGAATATACAGTCAATTAATATTTGACAAGGGAGTCAAGAACACTCAATGGAGGAAAGTATTCTCTTCTATAAATAGTGTTCAGAAAACTATTATTCACATGCAAAAGAATAAAGTGGGACCCCCTGTGTTACACCACTCACAAAAATCAACTCGAAGTGGATTAAATATTTAAATGTAAGATCTGAGCCCTAACTGGTTTGGCTCAGTGGATGGAGCGTCGGCCTGCAGACTGAAGGGTCCCAGGTTCGATTCTGGTCAAGGGCATGTACCTTGGTTGTGGGCACATCCCCAGAAGGGGGTGTGCAGGAGGCAGCTAATCTATGTTTCTCTCTCATTGATGGTTCTAACTCTCTATCCCTCTCCCTTCCTCTCTGTAAAACAATCAATAAAATATATTTTTAAAAATGTAAGATCTGAACCCATAAAACTTCTAGAATAAAACAGAGGGGAAAACATACTTGATATTGGTCATGCTAATAATTTTATGGATTTGACACCCAAAAACACAAGTAACAAAAGCAAAAATCAGCAAGGTGACCACATCAAACTAAAAAGCTCCTAAGAAGCACAGCAAAAGAAACAATCACACACACACACACACACACACACACACACACACACACACAGAAAAAGACAGCCTACAAAACAGAAACACACAGAAAAATTATACATGAAAAGGTGTGTAATCATCTGGGAAATGCAAATCAAACCCACAGTGAGATGTCCCCTCCCCCCTGGTGGAATGACAAGATGAGAAGAGAGATGACAAGTGTTGGGGGGAGGTGGAGAAAGGAAACTGCTGGTGGGATTTTGAAGTGGCGCAGCCACTATGGAAAACAGTATGGAGATTCCTCAAAAAGTTAAAAATGGAACTACTTTTTGATCCAGAAAAATCCACTTCTGGGTAATTATCCACAGGAAATGAAATCATTATCTCAAAGAGATAGATGCAGCCCTGCAGAATTGTTTACAATAGTCAAGACCTGGAAACCCCCTAAGTGTCCATCAGTGGATGAGTGGGTAAAGGAAAGGTGTCATACATGTGCAATGGAATGCTATCGGACCACCAAGAAGAAGAAAATACTACCATTTATGGCAACGTGGATGAACCTTGAGGGCGTTTTGCTAAATAAAGCAAGTCAGATAGGGAAAGACATACTGCATGGGCTCACTCACGTGTGGAAACTAGAAATCTAAACTCAGAAACAGAGAACACATTGGTGGTTACCAGGGGCAGGGGAGAAACAGAGGCAGCTGGTCAGAGTATACAGACTTCTAGTTGTAGGATGAGCCCTTTCTGGTGGTGACATACAGATGGTGACTATAGTTGACAATTCTGCTTTGTATGCAGAGATGGGCAAAAGTAGGGTTATAGTTGCTCATTTGGAAAAAGACATGCATGCTCTGATGACTCCAGTAGCTCTATTAACTCAGAAGAATGTCACAATGGCACAATAACCTACTTTTCCCACCTCAGTATTTGAAATCAGCTAAGAGAGTAGATCTTAAAAAGTTTTCACCACAAGAAATTGTAACTTTTTAGTGATAGATGTGTTAACTAGCCTTATATGGTAATCCTTTCATAGCATTTACATATATTAAATCATTACATTGAACACCTTAAACATATACAATGTTATATGTCAATTATTTCTTAATAAAGCTAGAAAATAAACATTTTACCTGTTTGAAATTTGAACCATATGAATAAAATACCTATTAAAAAGAAAAGAAATTAGAATTCAAGAAAAATTAAACATAATATGTAAAAGTTAATGATATACAAATGAGGTATTAATACATTGAGGTGTTCATGGTATAATAATTCCAGCTATCAGTATTTTTGAGTGCTTGCTGTGTTTGGGAATTGTACATGCATCATTTTATTTTATCTTCCTGAACCTCCTGGTTAAAGTATGTCTTCCTTTGAAAGGAGGTAACTGAGCCTCAGAGAGGTTAAATAATTTGTCTGAGGTCACACAGCTTGCAAACGCCTGAGCCCAGTTTCATGTTCATACTGGAACAGTGGAGATGGCAGTCATTGGAACAGAAGACCTGGGTCCGAGTCTTAGTTCCCTTATTTACTAGTTATAGGTTTGAAGGCACATCCCTTAACCCCCCAAGCCTCGTTTTCACAGCTGCCAAAAGGGGATAAAGTGTTTACTCGCAGTGTTGTTGAGGCTTATAAACAGTTCTGCAGTTTAATGGACTGAATACATTAGCGGTCTACCTCACCATTCGTCATTGTTCGAAAGCCCAGTGGAAAGTAGTCACTTCAATACTAATCACGTTGGTTCCCTCCTTGTTTCACCCTCCGCTTGTGTCGGAGAGAACCAGAGACTATGCCTCCCTGTGAGAGCCTGGACTGGAACCACCATAGTCCCAGGTTGCAGTACTGGTTCTGCCACTTACTGGCTGAAGGAAACCACTCGCGCTCTTCAAGACTCAGTTTCCTTAGCCCTAAACGGGGCCGACAGTGGGTTCCGTGTCCTAGGATTGCTAGTGACGGCCAGCGGGGGCTATACATGG
Organism: Murina feae; assembly: GCA_004026665.1. Taxonomy (NCBI): domain Eukaryota; kingdom Metazoa; phylum Chordata; class Mammalia; order Chiroptera; family Vespertilionidae; genus Murina; species Murina feae. The sequence continues at coordinate 5,821 of PVJC01042866.1, forward strand.
GCATTCTTTACTAGTTTATGGTACATCAGGAGGCATAACAAATGGCACCAAAAGCGATACCTACTAGTAGGTAAGGAATAACAGCACATCATGCATTATCTTCATCAAAAAGCACTAAACCAGTTTCCTTCTGAAATGAGCTGTAGACGTTGATATGATCAGTTTTTGCTTCATGAATGGGGAGTATTTTGCTGCCTCTGCAGAGCCACCCCCCCGGACGCACTCACACCCGCATTTCTTCCCTTGAGAGCGGTGCTTCCTCCGTTGCACAGTTCCAGAGGGTCCAGGAGGACTTAGGGGCTCCCAGCGAAGATGATGGGGACAAGTAAGGGTCCCCCTCGGTCCCCCAGAAGCAGTGAAGAGGTGAGCTTCGGGGAAAGGTCAGTGCAGAGAGCGGACGGGGAAAATTAGTGTCTACATAAGCTGAGACGGTTACTGACTCAGTGAAGCAGACAGTACAATAGCCTCATGGAAAGACCTTTTCTCTCGCATTTGTGTGTTGTGCCCGAGGCACAATCGAGTGCTCTGCGGGTGCCCACATGGTATTTTGCGGATATATACCTGGCCGCCCACCCTGCTCCATCTATCCCGTAAGTGGGCAAGGTCAGACTGGACACGACGAAGCTCAAGCGTTGCTCAATGACCACCGGCACGCAGTCAAAGCCACAAGGTCCCGCCGCGCATGCATTTTCTAAGGCATCTCCCGGGATCTTCATCCCGAAATATGTCCTGGACCTCCCCAGTGCTATGGGTCTTTACATATTTTTGGATATCAGCTGGCCAAGTTGAGGCCCGTTTACACCTGACGGTACTTGTAAGAGGCAGCGCGGCATTTGATTTGCGTCTGCAGAAGGATGGAGGGCGGGCTTGCCTCTCGGGCATCAGCAAAGGCGCTGAGAGGTCGCAGCACTGTAGCAAGTGGCAGGTTCAAATCCTGACTCTCCACTTGTTGCTGGGATGCTGGGCAAGTGAACGAACCTTCCTGAGTTTCATCCAAGAGCTAGCAGTGCCAATTTCCTGAGGTTATTTGAAGCCTTAAATGAGAAAAGGCTGGTTACGTGAACTTGATCACGTAAGCGTTCCATTACTTGAGCATCAGATTAGCAGTCAGGGCACCCACCGGGCAGCCAAGCGTCTGTCTGGCTTCAGAATCGGTAACCATCCTGGCCAGTGTGTGAACGGGGTTGGGAGAGTGACACAGACGCAGGCTGGAGCAGGGGTCGCAATGCACACGGCTCTTGAAACATCCCTAGCAAAAGTCAATTGCACGTGTGCTAAATGCCATGCACTCCCCTAAATACTCCTTGCGTAGTAACTGATTCCCCTTTCGCAGTAATCCTATGAGGTGGGAGCTAGAGTTTACCCCGTCTGAAAGGCAAAGAACTTGAAGCATGGGGGTGTCATATGGTCAGTGGAGTCAAGTGGCACAGTTTAGGAATCTAACTTAGCCACCATTATCCTCATGCTAGACTCTCCAGTACTCATTAGAGCAGAGTCCCTCACCTCAGCACTGCTGACATCTTTGGCCAGGAAGACTTTGCTGTGGGGGTCTCCTGGGCACTGTAGGGCACTCAGCAGCCTTCCTGGCTTCTGTCTATGACGTGGCAGTAGCCCTGCCCTCCTGCCAGATTTGAAGTTTGACTTGGCCATTTGCGAGCTGTGTGATCTTGGAAAAGTTTCTTAGCCTCTCTGATGCTTGATTACTTCATTTTAAAGGGAGACATATTTCAATCAAGATGATCAGGAAGATCAAATAACACGGTAAGCACTCAGTAGATGGTGGCTGGAGTAATTATCCCACGCTCCCTCAGTGTGCTGGCCCCGCACCCTGCGCCATGATACACCTTGCACATTTGCTCACAAGCATTATTGCAGTCAATCTGTGAGACAAGCGGAGTCCCCTTTGCAACCTTGACATTGAGAACCACCACCTGGAGAAATGAGGCTCATCAAATAGACAAATCACTCCTCCCTCCTGAGGAAGGCAGAGGGGTTAAGAGGGTCTGTAAAGTGGAATGGAAATCCTCTCTCGTTTATGAAAACTTGAGCGGTATTTCTCACCTCTCCACCCTAATGGTAACAGCAATGATACACAGCACTTACTGAGCCTCTACTACGTGCCAGAAACTCTGTGCTTAATTGTGTGCCATGCATTGTGTTACTCATCCCTTAAAATTCTGGCAGGGGGCTGATGTCAGCAATGACCCAATGTGTTTATGTCTCATGGCTCCTGTACACCTGTCCTGTGTTCACGCTCTTCGACAGTGCCCTCTCACACTGACTCTGAGCTTTGTCATGGGATGGCTCTCACTGAGGAAAACACCCACAGACTGGCCACAAGCAGACTTGTGAGTGCTTAGGCACCAGGACTGTCTCTTGGCACCTCCTGGAAAGCAGAGCTGCCGCTTGAACAAGCCCAGGCCAGCCCGCTGGCTCAGGGGACATTTTTAGCCCTTTTGCCCATGGTAGCCCTACCTGACAGCCAGCCAGTTCCCAGATGCTGGCTGCTGAACCCAGACGCATGAGTGAGCTCCTTTGAGACCAGAAGAATCGGCCAGACGAGCCTAACCCTGATTGACAACCTAGAACAATGAATTAATAAATGGCGGTTGCTTCAAGCCATATGTTCTGGGTGGTTTTATTGAGGATACAGAAAAAGCTAACTGGAATAATTTTCTTTTACCTACAAATGGGGACATGCAGCGTTAAAGAGGTTGAATGTTTCTGTGGTCACAGCTAGTAAGTGAGAGCAGTGGAAAAATGCATTACTCTCTGGAGATCCACACTGCGAATAATGACAGTTCTACTTCCTCCTTTCCAATTTAGAAGCCTTTTATTTTTTTGAAGCCTTGTCTGATCACTGCGACTAAGGACTCCCAATATTATCTAATCTAATAAAAGAGTAATATGCAAAATAACCATCACTCTGAGACACCTAGCCATGCCCACCAGCCAAGCCATGCCCCACCAGCCAATCAGAGTGACTGTATACAAATTAACCCAGCCAAGATGGCGGCTGGCAGCTGCAGAGCTAGAGCAAACAGGAGGCTTCCATTGCACCAGCAATGGAGTAAACTGCCTGCCTAGGCCAGCTGGACCTCTGCTCAAAGCAACAATGTTTCAATTATAGAAGCCATGGAGCTCAGGGGAAGCAAACAGGAGGCTTTGTTGCCTGACTAGGCCTCCAGTCAAGGCAACAAAGTTTCAATTATAGAAGATAAATAAACCCCAGAAACCTGATTCCAGCCAGCCTCGCTGGGACGTTGGGTCAATGGGAGCTGTGGCCAGCCTGAAAATGGCCCTCAGCTCCTCACCCAAGCTGGCCAGGCATGCCAGCAGGTGGACATCCCCCGAGGGGTCCCAGACAGCAAGAGGGCACAGGCCAGGCTGAGGGACACCCCCCCCCTGCCCGAGTGCACAAATTTTTGTGCACTGGGCCCCTTGTGTTGAATAAGAGTGGTAAAAAGGGATATCCCTGTCTTGTTCCTATTTGTAGGGGAAATGGTTTTAGTTTTTGCCCATTGATTATGATATTGGCTGGAGGTTTGTCATATATGGCCTTTATTATGTTGAGGTATGATCCCTCTATTCCCACTTTGCTGAGAGTTTTTGTTAAAAAAAAAAGGTGTTGGGTTTTGTCAAATGCCTTTTCTGTGTCAATTGAAATGATCATGTGACTTTTGTCTTCCAATTTTTTTATATGATGTATCACATTTACTGATTTGTGAATATTGTACCAGGCTTGCATCTTTAGAATAAATCCCACTTGGTCATGGTGTATGACCTTTTTAATATAATGCCGGATCTGATTTGCTAATATTTTATTGAGGGTTTTAACATCTATGTTCATTAGGGATATTTGCCTGTAATTCTCTCTCTCTATTTTTTTTTTTTTTTGTGTGTGTGTCTTTTTCTGGTTTTGGAATTGGGATAATGCTGGCCTCATAAAAAGAGCTCAGTAGTGTTCCTTCCTCCTGGGTGTTTTTGAATAGTTTGAGGAGGATAGGTGTTAGTTCTTATTTGAATGTTTGGTAAGACTTCCCTGTGAAGCCATCCAGACGAGGGCTTTTGCTTGTTGGCAGTTTTTAAAAATTATTATTACTGTTTCAATCTTATCAGTAATTATCAGACTATTCAGGTTTTCTGATTCTTCTTGATTGAGTTTTGGAAGATTGTATTTTTCTAGGAATATGTCTATTTCATCCAGGTTGTCCACCTGGTTGTAATACAGTTGTTCATAGTTCATAGTATTTTCTTTTTTATGATCCTTTGTATTTCTGTGGGGTCAGTTGTTACTGCATCTCTTTCATTTCTGATTTTGTTTATTTGGGTCCTTTCTATTTGTTTCTTGATGGGCCTGGCTAAAGGTTCATCAATCTTGTTTATATTTTCAAAAACCAGCTCTTGGTTTTATTGGTCTTTTGTATTTTTTTTGTCTCTATGTCCTTTATTTCCACTCTGATCTTTATTATTTCCTCCCTTCTACTTACTCTGGGTCTTTCTTGTTGTTTTCTTTCTAATTTTTTAAGTTGTATAGTTTATTAGAAATTTTTCTTATTCTTTGAGGTAGGCCTATAATGCTATGAACTTCCCTCTCAGGACTGCTTTCACTGTGTCCCATAGATATTGGGTTGTTGTGTGTTCATTTTCATTTGTTTTCAGGACATTTTTCATTTCTTCCTTGATCTTTTTGGTAACCCATTCATTATTTAGTAACATGTTATTTAGCCTCCACGTGTTTGAATGTTTTTGGGTGTTTTTACTGTAGTTGATTTCTAATTTCATGCTACTGTGATCCAAGAAAATGCTTGATATGATTTCATTTTTCTTGAACTAATAGAGGCTTAATTTGTGTGCTAACATGTGGTTTATCTTTGAAAATGTCCCATGTGCACTAGAGAAAAATATGTACTTTATAGCTTTGGTGTAAAATGTTCTGAAAAAATGTCAATTAATTCCATCTGATCTAGTGAGTCATTTAGGATCACTATTTCCTTGTTGACTTTTTGTCCAGAAGATCTATCCAGTGATGTCAGTGGAGTGTTAACTTGCCCTACTATGACTGTATTGCTGTTGATTTCTCCCTTAAAATCCTCCAGAAGTTTTTTTTTTATATATTTGTGTGCTCCTATATTGGGTTCATACATGTTTATAAGAGTTATATCCTTGTTATATTGATCCCTTTAGTATTATGAAGTAGCCTTCATTATCTCTTGTTATAGCTTTTACTCTGAAGTCTATTTTGTCAGATATGAGTATTGTTACCCCAGATTTTTTTTCCATTTCCATTGGCCTGGAAAATTGTTTCCATTCCTTCACTTTTATTCTGTGTGAGTCCTTTGTTCTGAGGTGGGTCTCTTGCAGATACTATATAATTGGGTCATGTTTTTTTTATCCATTCAGTTATCCTATGTTTTTTGATTAGAGCATTTAAGCTATTTACATTTAAGGTTATTATTGATAGGTACTTATTTGTTGCCATTCAGATTCTTTATGCCTGTATTCTTCTCTTTTTCTCTATTTCTTCTTCTTACAACAGCCCTTTTAGCATTTCTTGCAGTGCTGGTTTGATGGTAATAAACCTTTTTAGCCTTTTTTTTCTGTGAAGCTTTATATTTCACCTTTGATTTTGAATGATGGCCTTGCTGGATAGAGTAGTCCCAGGCTCAGTCCTTTGGTTTTCATTACTTTGTATACTTCATGCCACTCCCTTCTGGCCTGAAATGTTTCTATTGAGAAATCAGCTGACAGTCTAATGAGAACTCCCTTGTAGGTAACTATCTATCTCTTGCAGCCTTTAAGATTCTTTCTTTGTTTTTAATGTTTGCCATTTTAATTATTATGTGCCCAGGTAGGGGTCTTTTGGTATTCATCTTGATTGGGACTCTCTGTGTTTCCTGAACTTGAACTTGAGTGACTTTTTCCTTTACCAGGTTAGGGAAGTTTTCTGTTATTATTTATTCAAACAGATTCTTTATTCCTTTCTGAGATAGTTCTCCTGGTATTTTTATGATGCGAATGTTGTTATGTTTTATGTTGTCCCAAAGTTCCCTTAGACTCTCCTCCTGCTTTTTAAGTTTCTTCCATTTGTTACTCTGAATGGGTGTTTTTTTCTACCTTGTTTTCTAATTTGCTGATTCGGTCTTCAGCTTCTTCTAGTCTACTATTGTATCCTTCCAGGGTTTTTTAGTTCAGCTATATCATTCATCATTTGCAATTGATCCTTATTTATTGTTTCATGTGGGTGTAGCTCTCATTAAGTCCATTGTAATTCTTATTAAGTTGCTTGTAGTTCTCACTGAGTTGTTTGAGCACTCTTATTACCATTACTCTGAATTTTTTTATCTGACAATTTGCTTGCCTCCATTTCATTTAGTTACTTTTCTGGCAAGTCCTTTTCTTTCATTTTGGGGTTGTTTCTTTGTCTCCCATTTTTTTCTGTCCCTTTGATTTTTTAAATATATATTAGATCAAACTGCTATGCTCCCAGACTTTGTGGAGTGGCCTTATGTAGTAGGTGTTTTGTGGGAACCAGGGTGCAGTCTTTTAGATCTCCTGAGCATCCATCTAGGAGAGCTATTTCATGTTATTTGGGTTCTCTTCTTACAGTTGGGTTTTAAATGTTATTGTCCCTTTTGTGGATAGAGTCTTCTGTCATGCTGGCTGACTATGGTCTCATCCTTGATCACATTGTGCAAGCTGTTATGGAGGTGCTAACTGAAGAGAACAAAATATAAAACAACAAAACATACAACAAAAGAAACCAAACAAAAATGTATACAAGACCTCTATAACAGCAACAAAAGTAACCATAAGAGAAGAGATAATTAGGAAAAAGAAAAGAGAGCAATAATGATAGAAAAAAAGAAAGAAAAAGAATATGAGGAGAAAACAAACAAACAAACAAAAGTACAAAAAAACTCACAAAAAAGAGGAATGTGTTAGTGCAGAGCTGAATGAAGAATTAGGGGAATAGGAGAAGGAAAATGGGTTAAAATAAATGATGAAGAAAAAGAAAATTGAAAGGAAAATAGAAGAGAAAGCAGATAGGCCTAAAATAAGAAAAGGAAAAGAGATGCAAAATCAGGAGTGAAACAAAAGAGAGAAAGAAAAGAGAAAACATTGAGTTGTGAAAAAAAATTGAGTAGGAAAAGGGAAGAGGAAAATTAGACATATGAATGAAACAATAGAGATTATAATAAAAAATCAATAAGCAGGTAGATAAATTTAAAAGGGAAAAAGAAAGGAAATAGAAAAAACAAAAAAGAAAAGAGAAAAGATGGAGGAAAAAGAAAAAGGGAAAAGGCATTTGTTTCAGCAGAGTTCAGTGCCCCATGGAAGCTCCCTTTGGATCTTACTCTTCTGATGGCTGTGCTGACTATTCTGTCTTCCAATTCTGGGCTTCCCATGAGGCACTTAGGTGCTAGTCGCCATCGGAAACTGTCCTCCTTTGGTTCTCAGCAACCTGCGTGAAGCTCCAAGGGATCCACCATTTGTGTCTTTCTCCATCGACCTTGGCTGTAAGCAGGAGGGGCCAGTCTGTCCTCTAAACTAGGTTTGTTAGCAGCATCGGGTCCAGGGCTGGTCAGCAAACTTCCCCTAGTTCCCAGGGCTCCACTTCTGACTGTCTTTGCCTGCCAGCCAGCTGTCGATCTTAATCACTCAAAAGTCTGTTTCTGAAAGGGCTTTGGGTGGGGTGGGAGATACTCTTCAGCTTTCAGGGAACGTGGTGAGCGTGTTTCCCAGAGCAGCTCCTCTGTGAGTGGTCCCAAATATTTCCTTGCTGGGTAGAGATTTTTGTATGCAGTCCAATGGGATTGGCTGGAAACCTGGAGCTCCTATCAGCTCTCCCATGTGGGAGAGACAGAAACAGTAAGGTTCCCAGGATTGTGGAGCACATGGCCCCTCCCCAATCCAGTCACTGATGCTCCCTAATACTACACAGAACTTCTTTCGTTTGCATTTTGGGGCACTTTAGATGAAAAATTTACCCCCAATCCTGTTGCTTCCCACACTCTGCCATCTTCAAAGAAGAGTGGGCATAATCATCGTCATTAGCCTCCACACATTCAGTCAGGTGGCTGGTACTGAGATCGTGGTCATTCTATGCTTCTCTCTTCTCCCTTCCACAGTGAAGATCCACCAACACATACATAGGATGGTGTCCAACCCTTTTTCTTCGTCTTTGTTCTACCCTTGTGTCTGGATCTGTTCACAGTGCGTGCTCAGGAAATGCTAGATGCACTCCTTTTCCTCTATATTTGTGTGTACTTGCTTGAAAGATTCAAGATCTAGGTTAGAACTTAATGTTGAGGTGGAGGCCTCTCAGGAGGAATCTCATTTCCCCTTCCTTTTGGGATGCCAGCCCCAGAAGACAGATTCATTCTCTGTACTTGGTGCTGACCTCAATTTTAACTCAATGTGCTACATTACAGCAGATTTTTCTGTGTGCCTTGTTTCTTTTCCAGACTATCAAGTATCTTTTTGCTTTTGTGTCCCTATTATCTAACCCATTATAACATAGATAGATAAGAAATATTTCTTGAATGAAGAAGTCTGTGTTCAAATCGGGCCTTCTCCTTTCCGGTTGCATGGCATTGAGAAGGTAACCTTTCTGAGAATTCATTTTCTCAACTAGAAAAGGAAGATAATCATGCCTATCTGACAGGGCTATTGTAGGAAGGAAATGAAATAAAATGTATAAAAGTCCCTGGGACTTTTGTGAGCACTGAAAGAACATTATTTCTCTTTCTTTCGTGTTAACCCATCTGTGAATAGGGGATGAGGACTGTGCTGCATAGAAGGTACCAAATCACTGGGCTGGCTATTCTGCAATTTTACTCCAGATCTGCCTCATTTACATGCATCTGTCCTGCCAATAAAGACTCTGGGGCCTGCTTTTCTCTTTAAGTTGTATCGTGCACCAGCCTTCCCC
>PVJC01042867.1:0-14741 GCA_004026665.1 Murina feae
AAAAAGAGAACAACATGCAGGGGAGGGCAAGAGTCTGAGAGATCATCATAGAGGGGGTTTCTGCTCCAAGCCTCCACGGTGTGCCTGGGGCAGGCCCCCGGCAGGTAGACACACACAGGAGGACTGCTCCGAGCCTCAGATGTGGCTGGGGGCAGGTCCCCAGTGGTGACACACACACACACACACACACACACGCACACAGAAGGTGCCTGGCAGACTAGAGCCATCATAGGACATCCACTGAGGGGTCCCAGACTGTGAGAGGGCACAGGCCGGGCTGAGGGACTCCCTGCACCCCGAGTGCACAAATTTTTGTGCACCGGGCCCCTAGTATTCTCATAAATGTAAGTGCTGAAACGACACGCCTCTCTCCTGGAGAAAGCTAGTAGGCTCTTTCCTTGACCCTGCCTTGCTCACTGTTCCTGCCAGGAACTTGGATGTACATATACAGAGCATTCATGTCAAGCACAGACCTGACGCAGTGCTGGGAGTTATAAAGCATATGGCAAGCATTCGGTGCAAAAAGATGAAATTAACAGGGATAAATAAAAAGTCCGGTATTGATAAGCAAAAAGTCCAATCACACAAGTACATAATACATGACAGTCATACTTCAGCATGTTTTAGATACAGAAACATGTCATCTTAAAAGCTAATTTCCTACCACTGACTAAAACTAGGGGTGGCATACAACAGAGAGACTTCTAGGCGTGCCTAGGAAAATCTGCTTTTCAATGTAGGCATCACATTGAACAGAGTTTCCAATGTAGGATAGGCTTTTCCCCCTTTGTTCCACCCCATTCTTCCCTCCTGGAATGGTGATATGAAACAAGAACAATCAGCCTGCCTGTGGCTATGAGACGCCTGTGAAGAGAAGTCCTACCATATTTTAACAACTGGTTTGGAAGGTCCGTACCAGCTGCAACTCAGCCTCGCCACTGCCCTTCCTCCCGGGTGGCCACATCCTCACTGCTTACTCTGGAAGGGAGCCTCTGCTGTCTATGAATCAGCAAAAACACACAAGGGGAGGCACCAGCCTATTCATTTTCCTGAATGAGAGCCTCACTGACTCATCCTGACAATTGCCAAAGAACCCTCTGCTTGGCATCCTTGGCCTCTGAGCATCCTATACTGAGTGAGCCCTACCGCTGCAGCAGTCTTTCCCCAACATGGTTTGAGCTGTGGCTCTTTTAACCTCGGATCGATCCCATCTACTCTACATATTTTTCATAACCTCTCCAAGTTTTTATTCTGCTAGTGGCACTACTTATAGTTTGCCAGTGATAATATTGCTCTATTCCTTTTAAAGAACTACATTCTGTCATTTCTAAGAATTGAAGTGGGATGGAAGATACTCATATTTGATTATTCTGCCATCTTGAGACAATGTTTTAAACAGATTATCTACTAAAGTTTCCCTTGAGAGCTGATGAAGTTGACATGACTGCAGCTGAGATATAGGCTGCACAACAATTTGTTTACAGCCTTTCCTGGGGGTACAGGAAACAAGAAACGCTAAAGCGAAGTAACAGTGGGTAATGTTCAAAGCCTGTGATGGAATCCCAGTTTTGCCTGTTAATAATTAAAGGCTCTTTTGCAACTCACCTGTCTGCTCTGTTGTCTCCTCTATAAAGTGAAGATAATAATTCATACCTGAAGAATCTGTACAGCTGACAGAGATAATGTATATAACAAATTTGGACCTTAGAAGCAAGCATTAAATTATAGTTCTTAATATTGGTATAATACTAGAAAATTCAAAGAGTCATAAAAGATGACTGGCCAAGATTAACTACAAGAAAATGAACAAACATTCAGTTTATGGGACCAGTTCTGGTTTAGACCTGTTTTCCTAGCAAAATATTAGCACATTCTTCAATTTACAAAGCATTCAGTCTGAAAGACTGGGCATTGGACTACAATACTAGCATTAAATACCCTAGACCGTCTGTGATTCTATGATTCCAAGATATTAGTGTGTCAATCAGTGAAGATAAATGTTTAGTAGAACTCTGGTAATAGGGGTCGAACCAGGTTCGTTCATAAACAAGTAAAGCCGTCTAATTTCTAATTGGAGGATGTGTAGTGGCTAAGTGCTTCAGGACCAAATCGGACTAGCAGAGGTCAGAATTCAGGCTTCCACATGTGCTGGCTCTGTGAACTTGGACAAGGACTCAACCTTTCTGAGCCTAAGTTTCGTTCAAAAATTGTTTGTGGGTAAATGAGATAAATTAAGCCCAATGTCAATCACATTGCTGGCTCATATTCAACAGCATGGGTCCTTTCTACAGCAGACCCGACACAGCGTGGAATTCATCATCGATTTTTGCACTTTTTAATTTGTGTGGGTCGGTTTTGGTATCCACTTTTGTATTGCACTACCCCTCCCCCCATGTGAAGCAAATGAGAACTTTTCAACTTATTGGTGCTCTGTTCTAGATCACATGTGGCATTATGTCCAGAGGAAATGAGATGGCAGACAGTCTCTGTTATGTGCATAAGTGAAAAAGAGAAGCTGCAGGCTGTGTCCTCCCAAGACCAGATGGAATGCCTCCACTTGTTTCTGTTCATTGCACAGCACAGACAAGAGGGAAACAACAGGGTCATCAGGGTCCCAAAAGGAAGAAAACTCATGTTGACTTCTGGTTTATTGATTCCTTCCATTATTCCAGCTCCTGGGTTTAAATTGTTAGGGAACAGGATGGTTTTGTTGATGTTTCCAATCGTAGTTCCTCGCCCTCAAAGATGTATACTATTTAAACAGGAAACCTGACCTTTGAGCAGTGAAATAAATACAACTGGCAATGAACCTCCCCACAGGCAACTCTCTGCTGTAGCCCCTCCAACCACATGACTTTCCTGCCACATGGGCCAAAGAGACAAACAGTTGTGAGAAGAAAAAGCTGACTCTCACTTATAGTAGAACCACTCACAGTTTCAACAGAATTTTGATAAATGCCAGTGCCCAAGGTCACCCTCTGGGTATTGTGAGACTTTTCCCCCCCAGACATGCTAAATATTTCCCTTTCCCTTCCTTTTAAGAAATTTTCATTTCTCATTTTCACATGTTGTCTATTAACAAAACATGGAAATATGCACATGGAATGCAGACTCTATATTTCAAACATTTCCAGCCTGCAAGGATGGGGGAAGAACTAAACAAGGGAGAAGGCTGGCTTCCAGCAATAACACAGCCTTAATAAATACATGAAATATTTATAGAACACATAAAGAACAGAGAAAATTGAACACTTCCTCTGTGCATGATTTCTCTCAGGGTTTTAGTCAGCCAGTTCTCTTGTCATTCCCCCTCCCCTTCCCCCACCCCACGAGATGTCTTTTGAGCAACAATGAGTGAGATATATCTGGTTAATATATTTTCAACGCACTGTCTCTGAATTTTCAATGAAGTGTCTTAGATGTTAATGCTGATTGCATTAACATTTTCATTCTGAGCATATTGGGATGTGTGTGTGTGTGTGTGTGTGTGTGCGCGCGCAGGAAATACATGGAGAAGTCCAAAGCTTTTAATATCTCATCACTGTTTGGAGACACTATATAATTTTAACCAAGAACAATGGCAAAAAGGTATTCAAATAGTGAAATTATTCTTATTAATTAGAATTAGTCATGTATCTACATAATTTAAGAAACTGGAAGACAGTTATTTTCTCAAAGTCAAAGAGAAAGTTGGCTTCATCTCTACATTAATTGCCAGGGATGCTTTTATTTCACTAGAATTTATTTTTAAAGGCTTTTTAAATAGAATTATTTCTTTAGTTGGCAACAACAAGTTCATGTAATTTTTGTGATGAGAAAGAGAAAATTAAAGTAACGCCTACTTATGGGTAAAATACTGACAAATTCTGTCCACTTCAATAGTAGTATTAGTGGGTGAGTATCTCCCCATTTGTCATTTCCCAGATAACTTTCCTGAAGTCATCTCTTGTCCTGTGTTTCCTACCGTTAGCACTGGCCTTCAAAGGGTATGTCCACTTATACTTAGTTTTCACCATGCTGGCTTAAAGTCATTATACCAGACACTCTGCCAAGTGTTTTCTACTTACTACACCATTTCCTATTTGCAACAGCTGGAAATATCATTCCCGTGATAACATAGGACCACTGAGATTTGAACATTGTAAATAATCTTACCAACATCACAAAGGGAAGAGGAGAGGTTTGTACCCTGCAAATATCTGACTCCATGTGCACTTCTACCCCGGCTGGGCAATGGTGTGACTTTAGACGGCAGCATTTCCTCTCCCCTCAAGTTTAGAAGTGATCTTAACTGAGGATAGTCTTTTGGAGTGTCCAGTTTCACCTGTTCATGCCACATGCACAGATTTATGCTGGGTACACTGACCTAAGATGACAGTGAGCAACAATGTGCACCTGCACATTCTGGAATCCACAGGCAGCGGGAGGGGAAACAGCGTCCTGGAGGCCCACCTCCACATCCCGGGCCTGGCCCTGATCTTGGCCCATAAAGATGTTGCTGCCTATGCTCTCGGTTTGGTTAGGGGCAGATCAGTTTTCACATATAAACGTTTCTCCACATGTGGGATTCAAATCGTCTGAACTGAAGGACTGTTAAGGGAGATGTTGTGTAAGTCAGATGGGGCTTTTAGAGAATCAGAAATAAGTTTGCTTCTTAGCAAACAGCTGAGAGAAAAGTTCAGTATGAATAAAAAGTAAATCATTGTATACACATGCTGCGATCAGAAAATTAGTTTAAATAATCAAAGCAATATTAGTAAATAAATTAATGATTTTTGTGATCATGTGTTTATAATAGATCTATTTCTAGCCTCTGTTCTGTGTCCAAAGATATAATTTAAGCTTTTGTGTCCTTATAGCCAAAAGAAAAAATTGCTTTAATTAATATACTATATGCCTAATATCCTGAATGCTTTTTATTAAGGCAAATAATTTCTGTAAGAATAGTCTTTTAAATTTGGAAACCTAGTTTCTACCAACTCTATCAAACTGGCTGAGCCTTTAATAATTCAATATGTACATATGCTATGAGTGAACACCTTTATCACTTCAGACTTTTCCCATATGCTAGTTTCAGCATTATTCTGAAAATAACAATAGAGGGTATGTTGGCTGCTGAGAGCCAGTCAGCTGTGGTCTCCTGTCAATCTGATATTATTGGCTTGCTGGTTGTAATTGTCACATATATTATCCTGCCTCATAACTCCTTCCCCTTTGATATGGAGAAAAAAATTAGCTCCTGCATGAGCCTTCCCAGAAACCCCTAAAATATTACTCTCTCTGATATTACCATAGCAGCTTATGGTACCTCTGAAAGAGCTCCTCTTGCTATTTATTTTGAATTATGTTTGAGAAATTTCATGTCCTCTGTCTCTTCAACCAGTGTAAATGCAATATATAAATGGAGAAGGGGCTTGATTTCTTTCCACTATTCTGTTTGCTAGCATGGCTAGCACTGTGCTTTCCTTTTACTAGTCATTTAAAATTATCTGCTAAATAGCAACTAATATTCATATTAGTTTTCTAGGGGCCTTTAATAAAAATTATTTATTTTAATAATCAGAACCCTTATCCTCCTTACAGTTAAGCATGCTGAGGCTCTGAGAAGTGATTTGATTTTGAAAACTAATAAGAATCTACTGCTATAGCATCCATCTTACTGGTAGAGATGTTCCATTTTGCAAATCAGTAATTTTACTCATAGTTGTCATATTACTCTTTCATAACCTTTAAAAAAAACTGAAAAATACAAATTAATGTGCTTATTAATTTGATTGCTGCCCTGAATTATACCTACAATAATATGATTTAAAGAGATAGAGATGAACTTTGTTTACCTTAAAATTCTCCTCTGATGTACTAAATTTAAAAAAAAATTAACTTCTCTTTTGTCTTAAAAATCAAAACTGACATTTCTCTCTCCAGAAAGTAACAGTTAAAATACATGAAAGAATACTAGCTAAAGTAGTAATATGCAGGGCTGTAGCTGGTGCTATGGAAGCTGACAGGAGGAACCACCAAACAAATGAGGATGAATGTGTGTGGCAACCTCCAGGGGCTGAGCAAACATACCTGGAAAGGAGTTTAGGAGAACCCAGAGAATCCCTGTCCTTCCAAAGATTCTATGATCCTGATATTTCAGGGGATCACAGACCATTGCTTAGGATTACAAGAAACTTCAGTTACCCGTCTTTGCAGTGGCAGATTGCCTTAGGAGTAAAAACATTAGAACATGTAGAGATAGTTTTGTGGTGTGTGTGTGTGAAGCAGGGGGTCTCCCAGGGGTGAGGACGACGGAGCCCCTAGCGCTAGGATGCTTGCATGCACGACTCCGAAGACCAGGTTCTGTGACGCAGGTCTATTTTTATTGAGGAAGTAGAGCAATATTTATAGCAGAGGTGGCCAATCATGGAACATCTTCTTAGGGAGCCAATGAGTGTAAAGGTTGGGGTACTGTGTACGTGGCTCTAGGAGGGGCTCAGGCAGGCATTGCCATCTTCCTGGTTTGCCAGAAAGATCTGAACTGCTGGAGTGTGCTCACAGCATTGCATCAGCCACTGCACCGAGATAAACCTCCTGTGCTCTACCTGTGTGTGTGTGTGTGTGTGTGTTTTATGGGAATAAGAGGTAAACACATTACTAAATAACTAGGGGTAGAAATTGTGTCCTACTAGGAGCCTTTTGCTCTGACAAAGTGATCTGATTTGACAAAAATTAAGTTATTTAGTTAAAACAGTGCTCATTTTAGGATGAGTCTAGAGAACATTTGAGGCCAGCTCTGCAGAAAAGGTGATGAGAATTGTGTGCATCTTGAAGAGTAACTATGAGGGGGGGACGAGGGAGAGAGGGCGCTGTGGTGTTGGCTTTATTTTCCATAATTTTCTCCTCACTCGCCTTTGCTCATGTCAGTCAGCACAAAAGAGATCTGTTCTGAAATTCAGTCTGTAAACAATTGTAAGTGGGATTAGTTCAGAGAAACTCCCAGAGATGACAAAGGACAGAAAACATGAGAACCATGAGGTCCCACTCCAGGACGTGAAAACATTGAGGAAACTAAAGCATACCAGATATAGATTTTGCCTATTGAATGTCTTCACGATTTTGAACAACACATGCTGTTTATAATATTTAACAGGAAGCAGTCAATTACATTAATCCAAGATAACCCAGAAATCATAACCTATAGAGAAACAGAAAAGATAAATGAACAGATCACCTTCAAAGGCTAGGAGAAGAAAGAGAGTAAAAGGGAAATAAAACATAAATGGGAAAGAGTAAGTTGAGTGTTAGGCAGAGTTTGAATGCCAATAACTTCCACAGCGGCTACTCGAAACCCTTAAATGACATTTCTTTGTTACTTGGAGCAGTAGGACAAAGAAATGTGGTTGATTCTATTGTGTAAGGGAAAATATTACATTCATATAACACCCAACCATCCAATTTTATTCTAACCGATCAAAATAAGATCTAACCAAAATCACCAAGAGGTAAAAAACGGAGTGCATGGTCTATGATCCCAACACCTTTTTAGTTGAGTACTCAAAGTATCAGATGAGTATTTAAAAGGCATTTGTTGACCAAATTAGAAATGCAACAATTTAATAAGTGTTCAATTAAGTACATTACTCTGCAAAATTTTGTTGACTGAATTAAATTAATTTTGTGCCTTCAACACCAAAACCTGAGTTTTCTAGGATCCCGATAACAAATCCACTTTTCATTTTCTACAGACCATATTTTTCCTAAAGAACCAAAACTCATCTAAACTAAATTTGGTTGCATATACAAAACAATACTGAGATTAAAATAAGTTTTTAGGGTTATCTGTATAGATAACATTTTTAGCCCTGTTTGTATAAATGTGTGTATGGAGTAACACACTTCTGTATGTCTTAAGTAGCAACTATTTTTAAGAAATATAAGATTTTGAGTAAATTAGATTTTGAAACCTCAAAATTGAAATAGGTTTGGCATTTTCTCATCACTGGCAACTACCCATGCTATTAAATAAGAAACCTGAGAACTATATTTTCCATAAAATTTCTGAATTTCCCACAAGTGGCTTTAAATAATATTTGTCTATGTCAACACAGTCCTGAGTCTCTTCTGGCTGAAATGTCATCCACAGACAAATGATGCCAATTTGCCTATAGGCACATCATTCCCCCATCCCCACTTTGTTCCCTTCAAAATCATGTGCTGGAGATCAGCCCCTTAGAGTAGTACAGTAATGGTCACGTTTCAAAACATTGCATATGTGTATGTTGAAATAGTCCCAATTCTTCTTCCCATGAAGTATTATTAGCAAATTATGTTATTCTAGTTCAGTTTTCCATAGCAACAAGGCTTTGCTGTTCCCTTTGGCTACAGTGGAAATATAAATACTTTTAAATATCTATCTATCTATCTATCTATTCATTCATTCATTCATTCATTCATTCATTCATTCATTCATATCTTATTTATTTTTGTTAATCCTCACCCAAGGATATTTTTCCCATTGATTTTTAGAGAGAATGAGAGGAAGGAAAGAAAGGATATATATCGAGAGATATCTATGTAAGAATCACAACAATTAGTTGCTTCTCACACATACATCTCAACTCTGGCAGGGATGGAGAACCTGCAAACCAATCTAAGACTCTTAGGTATGAAGGCCAAATATATAACTACTAAATGACGCTGGCCAGGGCTAAATATTCATTTATTTGAAAACATTTATTAAGGGTCTACTATGTGCCTAAGAAATAAGACACTATCCCTGTTCTCAAGAAAAATATGATCTTGTAGGGAGACAGAAAGTAAATAGACTGTTAAAATTCAGTAGAACAAGTATACAACAGAGGTTTAAGTAAAGTGCTGTGAAAGTTCAGAAGAGAAGCATTTAATCTATTGTTAGAGAATAAAAGATGCTTAATGCTCACTAAAAATACTTGAAACCACAGCAGGAACACTAACATTTTAAATGATGATGTATATACATAATTGTCAATATATATACAGATGAAGGTTAAATCCACCAATTAGCAGATAACCTTGAACAATTTCCTCATCTCCTATATTGTTGTTTTTAAAATAGGAATAACAATATCTATTATAAAAGCATTTTGCTAAATATTAGGTCCTCAATGCCTTTCACTTAAAAAAATAAACTCAATATTTTTTGTTCTCAAAATTGTATATAGAGGGTATAAAAGTTAACTATAGATATGCTTAAATAACAGAAAAATGACTAAGCATTATGAGAACCAATGGAAGACAAACTGTTTCATTTATCTTTTTATTGATATTATGTTGGATCTGTCTATAAAAAATTTGTGAATCATAGAAAAACACCAGGGAAAGCACTGTAATTCAAGTCAATTTCATTTGAGTGCTATTATTTTTAGACTGTTCCTGATGGCATTCTCATAAATATACTCTGGGCTCAGTAATTTCTCAAGAAGTATAGAATCAATAATTTAAAGTCCAAAGGGTCTGTTTAATAAGATGGAATCACTGTTATTTAATGGAGTATTTGTTAAGAGAAAAAAATTTAAAATATAGTGATGTGGTTTTAACAAAACATAGAATGCTTATAAAGTCTTTGCAACCTTGAACTTTTTCTTGAAGCTCACACACATTAAGATTTCACAAGCACGTGTTGTCTAGAATACATTAGATACGGAAAAGGACAAAATCCATGCAGGAAGTGATGTGTCTCTGGTGAACACCAAAGAGCAGAATGTAGGTAATGATGGGCAGTAAGATCACCGCATGTGGAATAATCTAGAACTCAACAGACCCCAGTGTGCTGGTTCTCCCAAGGAGCTATTGCTAATGCCTGTTTCTACACTTGCTCCCGTCTAGTCCATCCTCTACACATCCATCTCAGGTTCTTTAAAAATATTTACTGTATCTTGCTAACTTCTTGCTAAAACCCCTATCATGCCATGCCACCTTTCATTAAATTCAGAAAAAAGACTAAACTGAGTTGTATGATCTATAAGACAGATCCTTCATTACCTGCCTCTGCCTATCTTGTTTCTAAAGATTTCCCCCTCCTTCATTATGCTGGAGCTCACACAACTCTTCCTTCATAGGTCAAAAGCCTCAGGCAGTCACACTTGCTGTTCCCCCAGCTTTCTAAACGTCACAGTTGAACATAACCATTTCCTCGTATAATTAAATATTTTTAACAATATGACTTTTAATGTCTACATAGTAATTTTTTAGGTTTTAAACAAATCATTATTGAGGGGGTATCTTCAGTTTTTGTCGCCAAGAAGACATTCTCCCTCCTTATGATGAATTTCTCTTTAACCACCAATTCTCTTTTACTCTCAACTCATGAATTGGGTCAAATTGTTTCTGCTCTATGTGATAAAGGTAGATCTTACTTAGTTTAGACTAATCAAGATATCTCTGCTCTGTGGCCATGGAATTGTTCAGGGAAGAGCATCTGAATACATTTGAGTCAATGAACTGAAGATAGGAATATTGTCCTGGGAGCCACTATATGAAAAAACAAGAAATAGAACAGAATTCTAGAGGCAAAGAAAGGCTGAATTCATGAGGGCAATTATTAAATTCTGAGTCCATCTATTTCTGAAACGAGCCCTACTTCTGCTCTTTGCATTTACATTTTCATTAAAATGCTGCATTTATCTTTGTCCTCATGTCTGATTATTTCTTTAAAAAATTGGGTTAATGTCTCAAAGGGCAAGGTCATTTTTTAAATCTTTTGATACATGCTCCAAAGCTGTTTTCAAGACAGTTGGTAGTAATTTTTATTTCCATCATTAGTGGACAAGAATGCAATTCCAAACTCTAAGAGAAAAAAAATTCTTTAGGGATAAAGCAAAATATTTATCTTGGATTTCTTAAGTAGTTACAGGATGTACTAAAATTTAATTTGGAAGTGATTTGTATATTAATAATTAGAGAAAATGACAGGAAATTGAAGCTATTTGAGGGTGGATTAACTCCCAATGTTTTCAACATTAAGGACATTTAAATGATTATGAATGGATGGAAATTGGTTCAAAAATATTGAAAACTACAAAAATAAATTAATAATATATAGCCTAGATATCTAACAGATGTAAGTCCATTAGCCAAGAATTTCCCAGGAGCCATGTATGATCCTTGGAATAATAAATTTATGAAATTACTCATGTATTCTAAGCATTTAATTTTAGTTGACTGTTTTACATTTTGCCTTGTAATAATGGTATAAGGAATATTCTATTTGTGCCCCTAGGCCTGTTTTGAATACCAAATGAGAACCAGACAATTAAAACCAAATAGTGATAGAAACAAGTGTTTTGTCAGATCCATCACTGGGAGATTGTCCGTTGGTGAACTGGCTTTTGAAGAACTGGCTTCCAGGAAAATGACCCAGACACAGATTGAGTGGGTCAGTGTTCACTGTCTTAGATTATATGAGCAGTCTTTGTTTGTGAGAAACTTGCTAAGGAGCTATTCTTTTTATTTTTTAGGAGCTATTCTTTATGTCCACAAAAGACCAGATCGAAAACAAAGAAATGGGCATGAAATTATCTCTGAAATTCCTGTCCAGGTCCATGAGGACAGATAGTGTCCCTCCCAATCCAACACAATGCAAAAGCCAAGTCAAAGACCAGGTGATAAAACAAACAAACAAATAAACAACAACAACAACAACTATAAAAGATCCAGGCATTTTTGTGGGGAAAGCATTCAAGGGTTGCAGCCAAGGGGAGGCAAGAACTCCGAAAGCACTGGCTGAGCACTGTGAGGACCAACTAAAAATATTTTAGACATTTCACCCTATTGCTGGGTGAGAAGGTGAATGCCAGACAGAAAATGATGCCTATGCCTGGTTCTCTAGAAGAACAGTCCAAACACAGATGCTCCTGGAAGGGATTTACTGGGAGAATTGACTCAGGAGAAAGCAAGTGAGGGAAGCAGGATGGCAGGAGAAAGGTGAGTGGGGATTTGGAGTTAACCCGGCTTTAGCTGCAGGCTGACCCCAGAGGCAGTCCTGGAACATGAATGCGCCACACCTTTCATTGTTAGCGTGGGGACTGCTGTACAATTCCAGGTGAGAAGGATCACTGCCCAGAGCAACTGTCCACAAGAGGAGGCAGCTCTCAGCTCTGAGCTCTCTCTAGAACACACACATACAAATCTTCTTAGGAATTAGACTTTGATCTCCAGTTAATCCAGATACTTTTGGATGACACTTTTCTTCCATAGAACTTCCATAGTTCATTAAAATTTTACCCGTAACAAGTCTCCCTCTGTTTTGTGTGTGTCTGAGTGTATTAATCTAGTCACTTGTCAGTGATTGCTTATTCTAATAATCATTTAGAATCAGGTCAATGGTTGTGTATGCTGTGCATTTTCTTTTGTCATACTTTACTCATCTCTTGCATTTCATTTGTTATTTATTTGTGTAGGGATACGAAGATATTATATACCCATTTATTAGAAAATTAATGTGGTCAATTGAAGATATTATGGATTTCTCTTGGAGGGTAAAGACATACAAGTCAATTAAATTATCCTTTAAAATTAACTGTAGCCTAAAGGAAATTATTCTATAAGTCAATAATTCATAATTACATTCCTCAGGCACGTGTTAATAGATACTTAAATAATAAATTTTATAACTGTGACCCCTTCCATATAGTTTTTGAAAAAATGTAATAAAAATTCCTAACATTATTTCACTAGATTAAACTTTTTTATTAACAGCAAAAATATCTAAAGACTTTTTAAACATACATCAAATTTAAAAAATTTAGTAAAGAAAATAGCAAAAATGAATTTTCATTTCTCAAAAAACAGACATAAGTGCCAATGTTATACATGTGAAAAAATATCTACTGTTTGGGCTTTGGGTAGGAGAGTTTGGGCTCCTTTCTTCTCCAGCCTAGGAAAGAGTTCAGCAGCGTCATCTAAGAGCATGCTCACAGCATTAAAACAGAGAGATCAGTCAAGCACAGGTTGCTCAGAACAATCAGCCTTGATAATTCGCAGTCATATTCTTCCTGAACATTCTGAGCTTTGATCCTATCGAACATTTTTATTCAAGTTTCAAAACTGTATTAAGTATTTGAGCTTCAATTATCCATTCACAACTTTCTGGCCAACGATATTGAAATACAGCAGCCTCGCATCTTCACTTTCACTCATCGCCACACAATATATTCCTATTTTTAGTGTTATAATTACTTAAGCCACTTGGAGTAGTGTTTTTCTTTAAATACATCCATTATTCCAGAGTTTTACTAGCAAATGACAGAAATCCAACCCTAGGGCTTAAGTAGAAAAGGGAGACTTTATTGGCTCTGAAAACTAAACCATTGAAAAGAATGTAAGAGCTGAGCCCAGCCTCAGTCTCACATTTCCTCCCTACACCGCTGCGCGGATTCCAGCTGTCTGTCCTCTGTCAGTCTCTCAGGACTTTGTTTTTAGCAGCACCCATATCACCCTCTCCAGATTTGCTTGACAAGCTATGTGGCTCTGGAGCTGCAACCTCTATCCCTAGATTCAAAATTATGTATCTGCCAATCCAGGGAGCTTCAGATGGATGGTACTATCAGCCTCTTGTATCATGGGCTTTTTATGCATGAAACTGTTTTTACCCTTTTTTCTTGCAATATAATTCATATGCCAAAAATAATCTTTTAAAGTATATAATTCAGTGCTTTTTAATATGGTCACATCGTTATGCAACCATTATCACTAATAATTTCAGAACATTAGACCACCTTGAAAAGAAACCTTTTATAAATTAGCATTCTCCATTCTTCTCCTTCACTCAGGCCCCTAATCTTTCTATCTCTATAGGTTTGTATATTCTGCACCTTTTATATAAATTAAATTATACAACATGGGATCTTTTGCATGTGGCTTCTATAGCTTTGCATGTTGTGGTCATTCATATTGCAGCATGCATCAAAAATTAAATCCTTTCTATGGCTAAATAATATTCCATTGAATGGATATACAACTTTTGTTAATGCATTCATCAGCTGAAAAACTTGTGTTTCTATCTCTCTCTCATTCCCCCTTCCTCTTTGAAATCAATAAAAAATGATTTGTGCACCAGGCCTCTAGTTTTAATAATAAAGTAGTCAATCCATCAAGAAGACATAACTATTATGAATAGAATGCACCTGACAAAGAGGTGACACAAATACTCTTTTTTCCCCCGGAAGTCTGAGATCAGATTGCCAGATGGTCATGTGTAGACTCTCTTCCAGGCACAGGCTTCTCATTGTATTCTCCAGGATGGAAGGGGCTAGGAAGCTCTGTGGGATAGCTTTTATAATACCACTAGGGGCCCGGTGCACAAAAATTTGTGCACTCGGGGTGGAGGGAGTCCCACAGTCCAGCCTGTGCCCTCTCACAGTCTGGGACCCCTCAGTGGATGTCCTATGATGGCCCCAGTCTGCCAGGCGCCTTGTGTGTGTGTGTGTGTGTGTGTGTCACCACTGGGGACCTGCCCCCCGCTGCATCTGAGGCTCGGAGCAGTCCTCCTGTGTGTGTCTACCTGCTGGGGGCCTGCCCTCAGGCACACTGTGGAGGCTTGGAGCAGGCACCCCCTCTATGTTGATCTCTCAGACTCTTGCCCTCCCCTGCATGTTGTTCTCTTTTTTGAGCGTGGCCAGGGCTGGGTGCGGCCTGCCTCCCAAGCTTGCCTACTGCCCATCTTCCTCCAGCCACCAGAAAGCAGGGAAAACCCTGCCTCGTGGTCAGGCCAGCCTTTT
>PVJC01042868.1:0-14755 GCA_004026665.1 Murina feae
GGTGGTGGCGGTGGTGGGGTGGGTGGCAGTGGGAGCGGGGTGGGTGGCAGCACGGGCGAGAGGGGGTGCAGCCCTTCGGAGTGTGGCATGAACCTGTGTGACCTGGACAAGGTCCCCAAGACCCTGGAGTTCTTTGAGCTGCTGGGGCCAGACTATCAGGCTCTGAAGCAGATGTCTTGCTCCCCATGGAGCCCGGGCTCTTTGAGCTGCTGGCGGCAATGGAGGGAAGCCTACTGTATCCTGGGCCTTGGAGCGCCCCGGGCTGTCTGGCTACCAAGAAGCCGTCCCTGGCAGCCCCCTGCAGTGGCTCGACCTTGACTGAGCCCTTGTGCCTCCTGTACCCCGCTGCAGTGAACTCCCCCGGCGGAGAAGACAGGCTGAGCCCCTTGGCCTCTTTCAGCCCCTTCTTCTCAGACTGCATCTTGCTGCCACAGCCACTGCCCCACCAGGTGTCCTATGATCTGTGTGCAGGCTATAGGTGCACAACTTACTGCAGCCTCTGGAGACCCAACGGGGTTTGGAAAGGGGACCCGGGGGAGGAGGGAGCACCCTGGGACTGACACAACGTACCCTCCCTCCTGTGAGAGACTGCTGTGGACACTCCAGGTCTCTCCCCAGACTAAAGGATGATGGGAAAATGCACGTGGAGATGAAACCCATGGGGTGAGGGTCCACGCTGGGGGGTTTGGCCAGCCTGCAAACAGCCATCAGCCCCCCACCCAGGCTGGCCAGGCACACCAGCAGGTGGACATCCCCCGAGGGGTCCCAGAATGCGAGAGGGCACAGGCCGGGCTGAGGGACTCCCCTGAGTGCACAAATTTTTGTGCACCGGGCCCCTAGTTGGAAAATAAGGACAGAATAGGAGAGATAATCAGAAGTTTGAATGTATAGACTTGTCAGAATTGATTGTAGAGAATAAAGACATTAAAAAAGAAAGAAAATAAAATGTTTCTAATTATTCTGAGAGAATGAGCCATGAAATCTGTACTGATTTTGACCTAGCACTTTGTAGACAATTTGAATGGACCGAGTGTTTGAGGACCCAGTTTATTTACAATGGCAAACTGGCCAGCCAACTACTGGAGCATTGATGTTGTGTGGTTATTAAACAGGACCAAGCTCTCCCTCATAATTCTTCAATCTTTTCTTGACAGGAAATTTACCCTCTGACAAGAGATATATAAGGTCTTCATCAAACTATATCTTTACTTCTGCTCCTCACTTAGAACAATTTTATATAGGCTCCCATGTTCTATTTCAGAAAATAATTCAAATAATTCAGATTGCATTCCCTAACAGAGTCTTAGTTGCCTTCTGCTGCAAATATAAATCATTAATACATGACATTATCCTTACAAAGCATTTGACAACCATTAATTAAATATCAAAACACTCTTATACTTTTCTAATGAAAATAAACATTCATAGAATTCTGCCAACAAGTAAAACTGACCAATGGAGAACGATTTTCTTAAATGTGTCCCTCATCTGCCAGGCACTAAGAGTCTACAAGCTACTCTACACAGACCATGTCTTCCTAACACAGAGGCTCCTCCTACACCTAGAATATGGCCATCCTATGCTCACAAATTCTCTTTTCTTACCTCTCCAAATCTACCCCCTTAGGGTAGTAGTATTCATTTATGAAAATGAAAAAATCTAAGTTGTTACCATATACTACAATATCTGAAACTTAATGTGTTATAGTACATGGTGGGGGATTTCATGCACTTTGACAGAGCAGTGGGCTTGATTTTTTGGTAAAAGAGTTTACTTTTGGGGATTTTTTGTTGTTGTTTTGCTTTGTTTTCCCCCATGTCTACACTATTGAACATTAGTACTTCATATACTTATATTAAACATATAGCGTGAAAGCAAGGTCAGGATGGCAGAGTAAGTAGATGCTGAGCTCAGCTCCTTCCATGGACACACCAAAATGACAACTAAATATAGAGCAGTAATCACTGAGAGTGATATGAAGACTAGCTGAACAAAATTTTTACAATTAAGAATATAAAAAACAGGTCACATTGAGAGAAGTAAGATGGTCAGAGATGCAATCTAGCCAGGACCTACACCTATATGTGGTAGTTCACACATGAGGAAGGTATCATCACTGTGGTCTCCCCTGAAAAGGAAGGGGTTTCAGCATCAAAATGAATACTTCAGTCTGGAGGACATATACCAGGAAAAGGAGATCCCAAATTAGAGAACCAGAGAAGCTTATATACAAGAGAGCTATAGGAAAATGAGACTGCTCTTTTTAAAAAAAAAATATTCTTGAGAGTATTATATATGTCCCACTCCCCTTCCATTGCCCCCCTCCACCTGGTTCCTACCATATCCCAGGCCTTCACCATCCTATTGTCTATATCCATAGGTAATGCATATATGCATATAAGATCTTTGGTTAATCTCTCCCCACCCACCTCCCCCCTTCCCTCAGAAATTTGTCATTCTGTTCTGTTTCCATGCCTCTGGTTCTATTTTATTCATCAGTTGCTTTTGTTCATTAGATTCCTTGTTCATTTATTTTGATTTTGAGATTCAGTTGTTGATAGATATGTATTTACAGCTATTTTATTTTTCAAATTTTTAATTTCTTCTTCTTCTTCTTCTTCTTCTTCTTCTTCTTCTTCTTCTTCTTCTTCTTCTTCTTCTTCTTCTTCTTCTTTATTTTCTTCTCTTCCCCTTCTTAAGGAATACCCTTGAACATTTCATGTAATACTGGTTTGGTGATGAACTCCTTCAGCTTTTCCTTGTCTGTGAAGCTCTTTATCTAACCTTTAATTCTAAGTTAAAACTTTGCTGGGTAGAGTAGTTTTGGTTGTAGGTCCTTGTTATTCATCACTTTGACTATTTATTGCCACTCTCCTCTGGCCTGTAAAGTTTATGTTGAGAAATCAGCTGACAGTCATATGGGCTCTCCTTTGTAGGTAACTTACTGTTTTTCCCTTGCTGCCTTTAAGACACTTTGTTGTTAACTTTTGGCATTTTAATTATGGTGTGTCTTGGTGTGGGCCTCTTTGGGTTACTCTTGTTTGGGACTATCTGAGCTTCTTGGACTTCTAAGTCCATTTCTTTCACCAGGTAGGGGAAATTTTCCTTCATTGTTTCCTGAAATAAGTTTTCAAAATCTTGCTCTCTCTCTTGTTATCTTCCATAATGCAAATGTTGATAGGACTGAAGTTGTCCCAGAGGCTCCTTACACTATCTTCATATGTTTTGATTACTTTTTATTTTTGTTCTTCTGATTGGGTGTTTTTTGCTTCCTCATATTTCAATTCATTGTTTAGATCCTTGGAATGTTCTACTCTACTATTGAATCTCTGTAAATTATTCTTTTTTAAATTTTTTCCTTTATTGATTAAGGTATTACCAATGTGTCCTCATCCCTCCATTGTTCCCA
Source organism: Murina feae (assembly GCA_004026665.1). Classification (NCBI taxonomy): domain Eukaryota; kingdom Metazoa; phylum Chordata; class Mammalia; order Chiroptera; family Vespertilionidae; genus Murina; species Murina feae. The sequence continues at coordinate 3,410 of PVJC01042868.1, forward strand.
CATTGTGCTAGGCCTGCCCTCACCCTCATCCCCTGTTGTCTGCATCAAATGCTTAAGCATATATGCATGCATGCTAGTCTTTTGGTTGATCTCACTCCTTTAGCCCTACCTTCCCCTACCTTCCTTCTGAGGTTTGAGCACGTGATTTATGCATCTCTGTCTCTAGATGTTTTTGTTCACCATTTTATGTTGCTCATTATAATCCACAAATGAATGAGATTATGTGATATTTATCTTTCTCTGATTGACTTATTTTACTTAGCATAATGCTCTCCAGCTTCATCCATTCTGTTGCAAATGGTAGGAGTTCCTTCCTTTTTATAGCAGCATAGTATTCCATTGTGTAGATGTGCCAATGGTTTTTAATCTACTTATCTGTTGATTGGTACTTAGGCTGATTCCCATAGGGGTGCATATATCCTTTCTTATTGATTTTTATGGTTTCTTGGGATATATTCTTAGAAGTCGAATTACTGGATCAAATATGAGTTTTATTTTTAGTTTTTTGAGGAAATTCTATACTGTTCTCCACAGTGGCTACACCAGTCTGCATTCGCACCAGCATTTCACGAGGGTTCATTTTTCTCCACATCCTAACCAGCATTTGTCATTTATGGATTTGTTGGTGATAGCCATTCTGACAGGTGTGAGATGGTACCTCATTGTCATTTTGATTTGCATCTCTCAGATGATTAGTGACTTTGAGCATGTTTTCAGATGTCTCTTGGCCTTCCTTATGTCTTGTTTCAAAAAGCACCTATCTAGGTCAATTTCCCATTTTTGACTGCGTTGTTTATCTTCCTTTTGTTAAGTTGTATGAGTTCCCTATAAATATTAGAGATTAAACCCTTATCGGTGATAGCACTGGCAAATATGTTCTCCCATGCAGTGGGCTTTCTTGTTGTTTTGTTGATGGTTTCCTTTGCTGTGCAGAAGCTTTTTATTTTGATGTAGTCCCATTTGTTTACTTTCCCTTTTGTTTTCATTGCCTTAGGGACTGTGTAGGTGAAGATATAGCTTTGGCATATGTGAGATTTTGCTGCCTGTGGATTCTTCTAATTTTTTTTATGGTTTCTCATCTTACATTTAAGTCCTTTATTCATTTTGAATTTATTTTTGTGTATCGTGTAAATTGGTGATCTAGTTTTATTAGTTTTTTGCATATGTCTGAACAAATTTCCCAGCACCATTTATTGAAGAGACTATCTTGGCTCCATTATATGTTCTTGCCTCCTTTGTCAAATATTAATTGAGCATAGTGGTTTGGGTCAATTTCTGGATTCTCTATTCTATTCCATTGGTCTATATGTCTATTCTTGTGCCAGTACCAGGCAGTTTTGAGAACAATGGCTTTGTAATACATCTTGATATCTGGTATTGCGATCCCTACTACTTTGTTCTTCTTTCTCAGGATCACTGCAGCTAATTGAGTTTTTGTCGTTGTTGTTTTCCAGATGAATTTTTAGAGTTCTTTCTAGATCTGTGAAATATGCTGTTGGTGTTCTAATGGGGACTGCATTAAATCTATAAATTGCTTTGTGTAGTATGGACATTTTACTGATGTTGATTCTACCAATCCATGAACACAGCATGTTCGTCCATCTGTTTGTCTTTCTCTATCTCTTTTTTCAACATCCTGTAATTTTCTGAGTAGAGGTCTGTTATTTCCTTAATAAAGTTTATTCCAAGGTATCTTTTTTTTGTGCAATGGTAAATGGGATTTTTTAAAAAAATTTTCTCTTTCTATAAGTTCACTATTGGTGAATAAAAATGCCATAGATTTCTTTGTCTTAATGTTGTATCCTGCTACATTGCCGGATTCATTTGTTAAATCTAATAATTTTTTCATGGAGTCTTTAGGGTTTTCTATGTACAGTATCATGTCATCTGCAAATAAGGAAAACTTTACTTCTTCTTTTCCAATTTGGATGCCTCTTATTTCTTCTTCTTGTCTGACTGTTTTGGCTAACACTTCCAGTACTATGTTGATCAGGAGTGGTGAGAATGGGGATCCCTGTGTTGTTCCTGTTCTTAGGGGAAAGGGGTTTAGTTTTTTGCCCATTGAGTATAATGTTGGCTGTAAGTTTATCATGTAAGGCTTTTATTATGTTTAGGTATGTTCCTTCTATTCCCACTTTGCTGAGCATTTTTATCATAAAAGGGTGTTGGACTTTGTCAAATGCCTTTTCTATATCAATCAATATGATTATGTGATTTTTTTTCTCTCAATTTGTTTATGTGATATATCACATTTTTTGATTTGCAAATATTGTAACAACCTTGCATCCCTGGAATAAATCCCACTTGGTCATGATGTATGATCTTTCAATGTAATGCTGGTTCCAGTTGGCTAGAGTTTTGTTGAAGATTTTAGCATCTATCTCCATGAGGGATATTGGCCTGTAATTCTCTTTCATCATGTTGTCTTTATCTTGTTTTAGGATTAAGGTGATGCTGGCTTCATGGAATGAGCTTGGAAGTATGTCTTCCTCTTGTATTTTTTGGAATAGTCTGAGAAGGATTGGATTTAGTTCTTCTTTGAATGTTCAGTAAAACTCTCTTGTGAAATCATCTGGTCCAGGGCTTTCGTTTGCTGGAAGCTTTTTGATTACTGTTTCAATTTCATCATTATTTATCAGCCTATTCAGGTTTTTTTTTATTCTTCCTGATTGAAATTTGGAAGCTTATATTATTCTAAGACTGTTTCCATTTCGTCAAGGTTGTCCAGTTTGTTGGAGTAGAATTGTTCATATTATTTTTTACAATCCTTTGCATATCAGTAGGGTCAGTTGGTACTTCACCTCTTTCATTTCTGATTTTGTTTATTTGGGGCCTCTCTCTTTGTTTCTTGGTGAGCCTGACAAGAGTTTCACCAATCTTATTTATAGTTTCAAAGAACCAGCTGTTTGGTTTCATTGATCTTTGGTATTTCCTTCCTTCTGTATATTGTGCGCTTTTCTTGTTGCTCTGTTTCTAATTGTTCAAGTTGCAAGGTTGGATAATTTGTTGCCAGTTTCTCTTTTTTCAGGTAGGTCTGGAGAGCTTGAAGTTCCCTATCACAGCTGCTTTCATTGTGTCCCATAGATTTTGGATTGTTTTTTTCTCATTGTCATTTGCTTCCAGGATGCTTTTTATTTCTTCTTTGATCTATTTGGTAACCCAATCATTGTTTAATAGTATGCTATTTAGCCTACAAGTGTTTGATTTTTTTTCATTGTTTTTATTGCAATTGATTTCTAGTATTATGCCATTGTGATCTGAGAAGATGTTTGTTATGATTTCTATCCTCTTTAATTTAAAGAGACTTTGTCCTAAAATGTGGTCTATCTTTGAAAATGTCCTGTGTGCATTGGAAAATAATGTATATTCTCTAGCTTTGGGGTGAAATATCCTGAAGATATCAATTGTGTGAGTCATTTAGGGTTGTTGTTCCTTTGCTGATTTTTTGCTTATAGGATTTATCCAGTGGTTTCAGTGGGGTATTAAAGTCCCCTACTATGACTGTATTGCTATCAATCTCTCCCTTGATATTGTCCAGAAGTTGTTTTATCTATTTGGGTGCTCTGGTATTTGGTGCATATAGGATTACCAGAGTTATGTCTTCTTGTTGAATTGCTCCCTTTGGTATTATGTAGTGGCCTTCCTTATCTCTTGTTAGAGCCTTACTTTGAGGTCTATTTTTTCAGCTATAAGTATCACAACCCAGATTTTTTTTCTCATTTCCATTTGCCTGAAAAAAATTTTTCCATCCCTTCACTCTCATTTTGTGTGAATACTTTGTTCTGAGGTGGGTTTCTTGCAGAAAGCAAGTAAATGCATTTTTTTCTTATCTGTTCAGCTACCCTATGTCTTTGGTTGGAGCATTTAATCCATTTACATTTAAGGTTATTATTGACTAGAGGCCCAGTGCACAAAATTTTGTACACTGGGGGGGGTCCCTCAGCTGGGCCTGTCCCCTCTCACATACTGAGAACCCTTGGGGGATGTCCTCCTGCTGGCTTAGGCCCCCTCCCCTTGTGATTGGGCCTAAGCTAGCAGACAGACATCTTCTGGCAGCCCTGGAGCCCTCGGGGGATGTACACTTGCCAGTGGGGAGCAGGCCTAAGCTGCAATCAGACATCCTTACTGCTGCTGAGGAGGCAGCAGAGGATCCTACTACCACCACTGCTGTACTGGCAGCCGACAGCCTGGCTTGTGGCTGAGCAGAGCTCCCCCTGTGGAAGTGCACTAACCACCAGGGGCAGGTCCTTCATTGAGCATCTGCCTCCTGGTAGTCAGTGTGTATCATAGTGACCAGTCATTCCCAGTCATTCTATTAGGGTCAATTTGCATATTACCCTTTTATTATATAGGATTATATAGGATAGAGACCTGGTGTATGGGTTGGGGCCAGCTGGTTTGCCATGAAATGTGTCCCAGATCAGGATGGGGGGCCCACTAGGGTTCCTGGCCAGCCTAGGTGAGGGGCTGAGGGCTGTTTTCAGACTGGCTACACCCCCTTCAAGGTAGGAGTTCCTGCTGGGATGCCTGGCCAGTCTGGGTGAGGGGCTGAGGGTTGTTTTCAGGCTGGCCAAATCCCCTTCAGGAAGGGGGGTCCTACTAGGGTGCCTGGCCAGCCTGGGTGAGAGGCTCAGGGCCATTTTCAGGCTGGCCAAGTCCCCAGCAGGGACCCTAACCCCATCAGGGTGGGGCCATCCTGGGTGAGGGGCTTAAGGCTGTTTGAAGGCTGGCCACAGCTCCCAGCCACCCAAGCTCCTAGTGAGGCTGGCTGGAAGCAGGTATCTAGGGTTTATTTGTCTTCTATAATTGAAACTTTGTTGCCTTGAGCAGAGGCCACAGCCAGCTTAGGCAGGCAGCTTCCTCCATCCCCGGGGTAACGAAACCTCCTGTTTGCTCTAGCTCTGTGGCTGCCAGCTGCTATCTTGGTTGCTTAATTTGCATATAGTCACCCTGATTGGCTGGTGGGTGTGGCATAGGATGTAGCAGAGTGACACAATTGGCCTATTACTCTTTTATTAGATTAAATAAGTACTTGTTTGTCATCATTTTTATTCTTAATGTTTGTGCTTCTTCTTGCCTCTCTGTTTCTTCTTTTTATACCATTACCTTTAGCATTTCTTGCATTGCTCGCTTGGTGGTAATAAACTCTCTTAGCCCTATTTTGTCTGTGAAGCTCCTGATTCTGCCTTCAATTTTGAATGATAACCTTGCTGGGTATAGTATTCTTGGATTCAGTGCCTTGCTTTGCATCATTTTGTATATTTCATTCCATTCCCTTGTGACCTGGTGTTTTTCTGTTGAGAAATCAGTTTATATTCTAATAGGAGCTCCCTTGTTGGTAACTCTGTCTCTCTCTGGCAGCCTTTAAGATTCTTACTTTATTGTTGGTGTTGCCAATTTAATTATGATGTGTCTTGGTGTTGGTCTTTTGGGATTCATCTTGTTTGGGTTCTATGTGCTTCTTGGACTTACATAGTTTTTTCTTGCCAATATAAGATAAGTTTTCTGTCATTATGCTTCAAACAGGTTTTCTATTCCTTGCTTCTCTTCCTCTCCTTCTGGGACCCCAATTATGCACATGTTGTTTCATTTTTGTGTTGTCCCAAAGATCCTTTAGGCTCTCCTCTTGCTTTTTAATTTTTTTCCAGTTGTTGCTGTATTTGTGTGTTTTTCCTACCTTGTCTTTTAATTTGTTTATGTGGTTCTCAGTCTCTTCTCTACTGTTTAAGCCTTCTATTGTGTTCTTTATTTCTACTATGTTCGTCTTCATTTCCTCTTGGTTCCTTTTCATGTTGGTGACATTCTCATTCAGCTCCTTATAATTCTCATTCAGTTGTCTGTATTTGTCATTGAGTTGTGTGTATTTGTCATCCAGATGTTTGAGCATCCTTATAACCATTACTCTGAATTCTTTCTCTGATATGTTACTAGCCTCAACTTCATTTAACTCCCTTTCTGTTGATTTCTCTTTTTCCTTTCCTTTGGGGATTGCTTTTTTGTCTTCCAATGTGTCACTGTAATGTTTTAATTGTAGATCGATTACTTTGCTACTCAGGTTCTTTTGCTGATGGTGTTACTGGTGTGATCTCTCAGATCTCCTGGGCTTGGTAATCTACTGTAGCTCCCTACTTGAACTATTTTGTTTCTCTTGATGTAGGTCTGGGAGTTGGAAAAGAATAACTGTGGTGTCTAGAAGTCAACAGCAGTGATGGAGGAGGGTGTCCCAATTCTTGCTATCTTGTGCTCTTGGTTGAAATTGTGTGTGCCCAATGGGGACTCACAGTGGCATCCAGGAACCATCTGTTGGGATGGTGGGACTCAGGAGGCCATCACTCTGGAAAGGTATGACTGTTGTGTCCAGAGTTCTGTAGTTGTGGTGTGGGCAGACTCAGCTTTTGCTGTTTTTTCCATAGTTGGATACACATGCCCCCAGTAGTAGCTCACAGGGGCACCCATGGTGTATGTGCCAGCAGGGTGTACTGATGCACTCTGAAGGGCCCTGGCACTGAAGCCATGGGATTGCAGTGGCAGTGTCTGTGGGCAGGTATCTAAGAAAAGGGAATTCAGTGTTTCTACAGCCTAGCAGTGCAACCCTGTTTGTATCAGTGCACGCCCAGTGGGGACTCATAGCAGTGCCCAAGGGTTGCCTGTGGAGCGGTGAGGTGGCGAGGCCTGTACACTGGAAAAGCCTCCAACTGAAGTGTCCAGAGTTCTGCAGCTGTGGGGTGGGAAGACTCAGTTTTTGCTGCTGCACCTGTGGTTGGATAGGTGCATGCTCCCATTTGCCAGCACCACACACTGAAGCACTCTGAAGGGCCCTGGGCCTGAATCCACATAATTGAGGCATCTGTGAGCAGGTGTCCAGGATGAGTGAATTCAGAATTTCTACTGCTGGAGAAGTGCATCCCTGTTGGTCCATGATCGCTCCTAGCAGGGGCTCATAGCAGCTCTCAAGAGCCACCCTGTAGATAGATAGGCTCGGGGGACCTGATTGTTGTAAATGCATGACTGTGGCAGTGCATTTGCTGTTGCATATCTCTGATGCACTCTGAAGGTCCCTGCTGCTGAAGTTGCATAGCTGGGTTGTCTGTGGGCAGTTATGCAGGAAGAGAAAAATTCAGAATTTGTACTGCGGGGCAGTGCACCCTTGTCTGTACAAAATAACACCCAGCAGGGGCTCACAGTGGCTCCCAAGAGCTGCCTATGGAGTGGTGTGCCCTGGAGGCCTGTGCACTGGAAATGCACAAATGTGATGTCTGGAGGTCTGCCTCTGGGGAGGGAGAAAGTTGCACTTACTGCTGTGGGACCAGTGCATCTTTTGGAGGTGGAGGTCCCAGGGTCTATGGGTCTACGGGTAAGGCAGCAGGATTTTGGCTGGAGTGGCTGCCAGGTCACGAGCACTGTACAAGTCCTATCCGGGTGGTGGTGCTGATGAGTTCCTAGAATAGGCTGCTATCCCCTTCAAGATGTTGTGGGCTCTGTGCCCAAGTCCTGCAGTCCAAGGAGTGCCTGCAGTGGTGGTAGTCTCTCACTGTCCAAGAGAGCCTGGTCTGCCAGCCCCTGCTGTTCCTGCTGGATGTAACTGTCCCTCACTCACTCACACACACACCACACACATCCACACACTTTCCTTTCATCCCCTCACTCACTCATATCCTGTCCCACCATCTTTTCCCCTGTAAATTATTCTTTGTTTCAGTTAGCGTATGCTTAATTTATGACTGGTCCTTTTTCATGTCTTTGACATTCTTACTAAGATCCTTGAAAGTCTCACTAAGTCCCTTGAAGCTCTTTTTGAGTCCTTTGAAGCTTTCATTGAGATCCTTGAGAAACATTATAACCATTGTTTAGAACTCTTTAGTTAGTAGTTTCCTTGCTTCCATTTCATTTACTTCTCTTTCTGGAGATTTCTTCTGTTCTTTCATTTGTAATATGTTTCTTTGTCTCTGCATTTTGGCTGCTTCCCTGTATTTGTTTCTATATATTATATAGAGCTGCTATGTGTTCTTGAATTGGTATAGTGCCTTGTGTAGTAGGTGTCCTGTAGAGCCACCTGAGCCAGGTACTCTAGGTGGACCCGTGTGTCAGCTTTGTTCACAGTCTTGTGGTAGTTGAGCCTTGATTGCTGTTAGTGTTACTGAGAGGAGTTGACATCCAGGCCAATTGGCTATGAGGACAAGCTGTAACTACAGTGGAAGAGTTTCTGTGTAGGAGATACCCCTATGGAGCAGGACTTGCTTCAGTGAGGCTTTGGTACTCACTGAGTCTGTCCCTTGAGTGTGTTGCTTATGGATATATAGAGTTGCTATCTCGTATGGTATGAAACTGTCCACTCTGGAGCCTCCATGAGGTGCAAAGTCAGCCACATGCCTAGGGCCACTTGGCAGGAGTTACGGAGCTATCTGCAGAAGGATGTTATTTGTATTGGGCTTGGAAGTGCTAAGTAAGTCCAGGCTGTGAAGCAAGGCAGGCTGGTGCTAGTGCTGGGTCTTGGGCCTCTCATTTATAGGTATGGGGCACGTTGATGCCAGCTTCTGCTTTTATGAAAGATTTTAGGAAATTCTAAAGCCAGGATAGGCCATTCATATGGAAAAGTGGCTGCATATAGCTTGGGTGGGGCTATAAGTTGGATGGGGCAGTGTCTCAGGGAATCACAAGGGTGGAGAAAACAGAGTGAGCTACACTGATGGAAACTCAGATATGGCTGCCAGTCAGCTCTGTGATAGGGGTAGGGGGTGTCCCAGTACAGGGTAAGCAACCCTGTCTTGGAGAAAGTGGCCCCAGAGTTCCTGCTCCATGATGCCAGACAATCCAGTTCCTCTCCATATGTCTCTGAATCCCCCAGTTCTTCCAACCACCACTGGAGCTCAGAGAGAGAGGGACCTTGCCCGTTCATGTGCTGGCCATTTAAGAGGGACTGCTTGAGTCTCCAGCATCCTCCATGATACTCAGCCTCAATCCTTGCTAGATATTACAACCAAAAATTGGAGACTTCTCTTCCCAGGTCTGGAACCTTGGTCTAAAGGCTCTGATATAGGGCTGGGACTCCTTGCTCCTCACAGGCATCCTCCACAGTGGAGATATTCCTCCTGATTAAAAACACACCACATGTGAGTGTTGGACCAGCCTGTTCTGTGCCTCTACCCCTCCTACATGTCTCAATCTGCTTTCTTTTTTACTTCTCTCGTTTTAGAACTTCCATTCAACCACCTTTAAAGCAGTTCTGAATGATGGTTGTTCTGTATTTTAGTTGTAATTTTGATATGGTTGTGGGAGGCAGCAAGTACCTGCATTTACCTACACAACCATCTTGGTTCTCTTGAGCCTTTGCTCTTAATGGAATAATGTATAAACTCAAACTCTGAGCTCAGCCCAGAGGAAGAAGTTTGAAAATCACATGGAAAATACATAAAAAAATATATTTACGAATTTCAAAGTGAGTGCTGGAGATGTAATGATCAGTGAAAAACTTTTCTCAGAATGGAAGCTTGGTAGGTGCCATTTTTCTTTGCTTCTTTTGTTGTGTTCTTCCACCTGGATAACCTGACACAAGCAGGTGCCAATTCTGACACTCCCCATTAGCCTAGTTAATTAGTGAATTTTATTCACCCTGGAATGGCAGTTTACTGAGGTCCTACCCTGACCAACCTGCCCAAATAGGCCAGAATCAATCTGAAGCAGATCCAACTCTGGTACACTCAGAAGATGGCCCCAGCCTGTAACATAGTCCCTGCCAAGTGGCTCTAACTCCAGAACATAAGGTAGCTAATCTTCACTTGCATTGTAGGTCCTCCCAAGTGGTTCCATAACCCAGATACATAGAAGTCAGTCTTGGCCTGCATCAGAGCCCCACCCAAATGGCTCCTCAAATGATGTATTTGGTTGGTAGCCTTAGCAGTTATTGGTACTTCTTCAAAGCAGCTCCCACTCTGTGGGGTAAGCTCACCACACCTGATTATCTGGAGCAATCATAACTAGTCCTTGAAGCCAACTAGCCTGAGGGTTAATAACACCCAAAGGCATACCAGAAACAATTGTAACTCAACAGGGTTCAAACAACTCACACAAGGGAGATTTGTGAAGTACCTGGTTCTGATAACGAGGAGATATTGACTACCTTCTACTTAGGACCACAATTTCAAGACCAAGAGATGTGCTGGTCTACTTAATACATATAAATAAACACAAATATAGGGAAATGAGTAGACAGAGGAATATATTACAAACAAATAAATGCACAACAATATTTTAGGAAAAAAACAGAGTGGAAAAAATACAATCAATCAATCAGATAGATATAAAAGCACTGGTTATAAAGATGTTCAACTAACTCAGGAGTAGAATGGATAAATTCAGTGAGAGCTTCCAAAAATATTTTTTTAAAAAAACACCTGAAGAATAGAACAACCAAAATGAAAAAAATAAATAATTACTCTAGAGAAAGTCAGCAACAGATTAGATGGTACAGATGAATAAATCAGTGATCTGTAAAACAGGGTAATGGAAATCATCTGTTTTGAACAGTAAAAAAAAGAATTTAATAAATGAGAATATTTTAAGGGACCTCTGGAACAACATCAAGCATACTAGCATTTCTTCACAGGGGTCCCAAAAGAGAAGAGAGAAAGTAAAAGAAAAAATTTATAGAAATAATCATTGTAAACTTCCCTAACTTGATGAAGGAAAATAACATCAAATCCAGGAAGCACAGAGAGTCTCAACCAAGATGAACCCAAAAATACTGAAGTCAATCTAATCTAATAAAAGCGTAATATTAAAATTAACCATCTTTTCAGGGTGCCTAAGCCATGTCCACCAGCCAATCAGAGTGACTGTATGCAAATTAGCCCAGCCAAGATGGCAGAGGCCCACCACACACCAGGGTCCAGCAGGGCAGACAGGCAGGAGGAGCAGGGAGGGAGGAGCAAGCAGGCCCCAAGGCTATGGCCTGGAAATAGACCAATCGTGGGGGCACACACACATGGAGGCTTGGCCTCCATGTGTGCATGCCTCCGCGGTTGGTTTCAGGTGGCGGCGGCAGCCGCAGGGTAAGGAGCTGGCCAGGCAAGCCCCCGCTCCTGTGGCTGGGGCCTGGGAATAGACTGAACAAGAGGACAAGCACACGTGGAGGCTTAGTCCATGGTCAGTCTATTTCCAGGCCCCAGCCGCAGGGCCAGGAGCTGGTCATCCAGGCCCCAGCGAGGCCTCCGATCGGTTCCAGGCAGGGGTCTCCTGTGAGAGGCCTCTGTCTCCCTTCAGAGCTGGGATGAACCCCCAGGAGCCAGGAGATGGAGAGATGGGCAGGGGGCAGATGGAGGAAGAATCAGCCAGGGAGAGTTTGGGGGG
>PVJC01042869.1:0-14769 GCA_004026665.1 Murina feae
CTGTCTCGGAGAAACGGTTAATTTTAATATTTCGCTTTTATTAGTTTAGATATTTATTATATCAGTTTTTGCAGCTGGGATGGCCCATTAACCTCTAGTATACTGGAACTCCCCACCCTTGGAGCACACGTAGGGTATGGTGTGCCTGCCAGGGGTTCCCTGGGCCTTGCCAAATTCCTGTCCATCTCTTAGTCCTTGCAGAATCAGAGAGCAGGACCAAGACACAGCCCTTGGGGATGCAAGGTCAGCTGGTTGAAGGTGAGGAACTTAGCCTCAGCCTTGGGGATGTGGCTCCAGGTGGGCTGTCTCACAAAATATACACATGTCCAGTTTGGGCACTTTCTGCATATGCACATTACCAGTTATAGGCCCTACAACCACAGACATTTTGGTCTCCTAGCAGGAAGCTTCAGCTTCCAGATCATCTTGGAAAGGGACAGAGGTACCGGTTGGTGTGCTCATGAACAACCTCTTTGGCATCACTTGTTTGAAGGAAGAGTTGGTTCAACCAGCCAGAAACCTGTCCAGTTCAATCAACAGCCTGGGGTAGATGTCCTGGCTCTTGTGCTCCTTGTGCTGAACCTTTCTGCCTTTGTTGTGGCAGATGTCCACTCTCATGATGGTGCCTCCCATTCCACCAGGTCCGGAAAGAACAACTTGGCCTGTTCTCTTGACTTGCTTCTAGATCATTCTCCCAAATTCCTCCTACCTTACTGACTACTTCTTCACAGTATCCTTCTTGCTATCCTTCTTTATTCTCTCTTCTTGGCAATTTGAAGGGGCTTTAGCAATTAGTCCTTGTTCCTATTTTCTTCTCTGTCTTTACTCACTTCCTTGGTAATCTCATTCAGTCCCAGTAATTTACTAGTAAAACCCATTTCCCTGCTGACAATTTTTAGAAATACAGCACTAATTCAGCATTCTCTTCTGAACTCCATACAAAACACTGTGATTACCAATTCATTTTTCCATTTAGAAGTCTCCTAGTCTTCTCACACTTGCCCTCCCACCATCTCCTCCTACTTTATTATGACAATACTAATAAGTGGTAAGTGGATCTTTCTAAGTGATTGAGCAAAAACCATGCTGTCTCATCCCACAGCCAGTTGCTCAGGAACTGCTATTGTCTCTGCTTTCAAATATGCTTAGAAATGGAACACTTCACACTATCTCTATCATGAACATCTTAGTCTGCATCACTTTTATTTGTCTAGATTATTGGAATACTACCTTCTAATTTATCTTTCTGTTCCTTTTTTCTCCCCTGCTGCCTATGCTCAACACAGTTCAGAATGTTCTTTAAGATAAATTAGGTCATGTTATTTCTCTGCCTCAAACCTCTAGTGCTTTCCCATCTCACTTACAGTAAAAGAAAAGATTTTAACAAAGACCGAGAGAACCCTACATGATGTTTTTCTTTTTATTACTTTTCTGACATCATCATCTACTATTCTCCTTCTCATTCAGTTCATGCCCTGTTACTTATTGAACACACTAGACAAATTTCCTCCAGAATGCCTTTATATTTTGTATTTCTTCTTATTGGAATATCCCCTCACTACATAGACATATAAATGCTTGTTTCCTTATCTAGTCTAAACACTTTGTTCAAATTCTACCTTCTGATTGACAGTTTCCATGGCAACTCTATTTAACATTGGAAACTTTCCCTCACCCTAGCACTTCCTCGTCTTCTTCTCTGTTTTTTCTCCAAAGCACTTACCACCATCATAAATATTAGATTTATTTATTTTTATTTATTTGCAATTAATTTAATGACTATAATATGATAAATAACCTTTTATAATGTCAGGATTCTGTTTTATTCTATAACCAGTATCTAGAAGATATACTTGGAAATAAGTTTTCAGTAAATGTTATTTGAATAAATGGATAAATGATCTAGTTCTATAAGACCCAACACAAAATTTTTGAAATACATTAAAGGACAAAGTAGGTGACTTAGAAAACTGACCTAAAAAAATACACCCATTTGCTTTAAAAATGGAATAAAATAACCTTAGTTACTAAAAAAAAATATAGTTACCTATTAAAATAAATTATCTGAAACCTAAAGAAAAATTTCTTAATCAAAGACTAATAGACTAATTTTATTATTAAGACAAGACATTTTTATGAAGACTTCATATTTATTTTAGGTTATTATGTGATGATAGTTACAATATGAATTTTTACAGTAAATTATAACACAAAATATAATTTAATATAAACAATTAAAATACAATTTTATGTTTGTCATTGGCATAAAAACAAAACTTTCTAGATCTATTGATTAAAATCTGTTATCTATGCAATAAATATTACTATCAACATCTGACTTCAATACTAGAACGACAAAATTAGACATTTCCTTATATTTTTTTCTTATTGATCTAGATGTATGATCTTGTAGAAAAGTAAAGGGTTACATTGGCCAAAAACTTTTGTATAACTGAAGGAAAGAGCCTCCTATTAGAAAGTCATGGAGCACATAATTATGTAGCATACATGGAGAAATTCAGTGTTAATCTTTTTAACTGGGTTTAACCTATGCTTTTATAAACTTATTTGAGCATTAAACTCTTTATTTTGTAAAACATTACATACACTAAGAAATTAAAAGTCCATAAAGTACACATGTATAGATGTGTTCTTTTGTTTAATATATTGAGCTTTTTGTAATCTATATTATGTTCTTCAGATGAGTGTGGCTTTTGAGAAATACCTGATTGTATAAATTGTTTTACTTAAAAATATGTAACCAGGAATAATGGTGTTTTTAATTATCATCTTTTTATGATTAAGATTATGAATTTTTCAATGTCACATTATTTAATAACATATACATTTCCATATAACATCTAACAACCAAAGAAGCCTAATATATCATTCCTGAATGGATGTACATCAAATTAAATTCATTCTTATATATACAGACACACAAAGAATATGCTGGTTTACCTTGTGTCTTAACTACTTATCAAAAGAAGTCAATAGAAGAACTGCTCATAACTAGTTTTCTAGACAACTATTTTTTAAAAATATATTTTATTGATGTTTTACAGACAGGAAGGGAGAGGGATAGAGAGTTAGAAATATCGATGAGAGAGAAACATCGATCAGCTGCCTCCTGCACACTCTCCACTGGGGATGTGCCCGCAACCAAGGTACATGCCCTTGACTGGAATCGAACCTGGGTCCCTTCAGTCTGCAGGCTGACACTCTATCCTCTGAGCCAAACCAGTCAGGGCTAGACATCTATTTTTATAAACAAACTAGGGGCACAGTGCTTGTATTCATGCACAGGTGGGGTCCAGTCAGCCAGCCCTGATTGGGGGCGGGGCCACCGATTGCGGGCCATGCTGGACAGGAGGAGGGACTGTGAGAGGTTGGCCAGCCGGCCCTGCCACCATCGGGCCAGTTGACTGGCTTCAGTGCACTTCATAATGACCAGTTGTTCTGGTTGCTTGGCTTTTATATATATACTAAAGGCCTGGTGCACAAAAATTTGTGCACTTGGGGGGGTCCCTCAGCCAGGTTTGTGCCCTCTTGTAGTCTGGGACCACTGGGGAATGTCCACATGCTGGCTTAGGCCTGCTCCCTGGAAGCCCTCGGAGAGCAAGCCTAAGCTCTAGTCAGACATCCTTAGTGCTGCTGAGGAGACAGGAGAGGCTCCTGCAACCACTGCTGTGCTGGCAGCCCTCAGCCTGACTTACGGCTGAGCAGAGCTCCCCCTGTGGGAGCACACTGACCACCAGAGGGCAACTCCGGCATTGAACATCTGCACCTTGGAGGTCAGTGTGTATCATAGTGACCAGTCATTCCCAGTGGTTCTGCTGTTAGGGTCAATTTGCATATTACCCTTTTACTATATAGGATACTAGGGTTCCAGTGCACAAAAATTTGTTCACTTGAGGGGTTGCTCAACCCAGCCTGTGCCCTCTCATAGTCTGGGACCCCTTGGGGGATGTCCACCTGCTGGCATACCTGGCCAGCCTATGTAAGGGGCTAATGGCTGTTTGCAGGCTGGCTACAGCCCCTTCAAGGTGGGTGTCCTCCCCAATGGGGTGCCTGGGCAGCCTGGGTGAGAGGCTGAGGGCTGTTTTCAGGCTGCCCACAGCTCCCATTGACCTAATGTCTCAGCGAGGCTGGCTGGAATCAGGTTTCTGGGGTTTATTTATCTTCTATAATTGAAACTTTGTTGCCTTGAGTGGAAGGCCACAGCTGGCCTAGGCAGGCAGTTTCCTCCATGGCTGGTGAAAAGCAGCCTCCTGTTTGCTTCAGCTCCATGGCTTCTATAATTGAAACATTGTTGCCTTGAGCAGAGGCCCAGCCAGCCTAGGCAGGCAGTTTCTACTCCATCACCAGTGCAATGGAAGCCTTCTGTTTGCTTTACCTCTGTGGCTGCCAGCTGCCATCTTGGCTGGGTTAATTTGCATACAACTGCTCTGATTGGCTGGTGGGCATGACTTGGCTGGTGGGTGTGGCTTAGGTGTCTTGGAGTGATGGTTAATTTGCATATTACTCTTTTATTAGATTAGATATTCTATATATATATATATATATATATATAGAATATCCTATACAATAAAGAGGTAACATGCAAATTGACCATCATGCTTTAACCCAAGATGGCCACCTCCATGTGGTCATAAGATCACCACCCCCATGTGGTCACAAGATGGCCACCACAAGATGGCTAGCAGGGATGGGCAGTTGCAGGTGATCAGGCCAGCAGGGGGTGGCGGTTAGGGGCAACCAGCCAGCAGGGGAGGGCATTTGGGGGTGATATGGACTGGAGGGGAGAGCAGTTGGGGGTGACCAGGCTGGCAGGGGAGGGCAGTTGGGGGTGACTGTGACTGCAGGGGAGAGTGGGCAGTTAGGGGAAAGCAGGCTAGCAGGGGAGGGAAGTTAAGGGTGACTGAGCTGGCATGTGAGGGCAGTTCAGGGCGATTGGACCAGTAGGGGTGCAGTTAGATGTTAATCAGGCTGGCAGGAGAGTGATCAGTGGTGGTGGTCAGGCTGGCAGTGACAAGCAGTTAGGAGCAATCCGGCAGGCAGGCAAGTGAGCAGTTGGGAGTGAGCAGTCCTGGATTGTGAGAGGGGAGTTCCACTTCCTGTGGGATTGGCCTAAATCAACAGTCAGACATCCCCTGAGGGGTCCCAGATAGGAGAGATTGCAGGCTGGGCTGAGGGACACACCCCAGTGCATGAATTTCATGCAGAGTGCCTCTAATAATATATATCTACTTTCATAAGAGCGTAATATTGAAATTGACCATTTCTTTGGGATGCCTAAGTCACATACAGAGTGGCTGTATGCAAATTAACCCAGCCAAAATGGTGGGCACCAGCTGCCTCGCTGCTGGCCCAAGCCGCCTTTCTCCCACTCCCCAATCCCCGCAAGGGGACTGAGGAGCGGGAGAAAGGCAGCTTGGGTCCATGGCGGTACCTGCTTGGCTGCTCCCCAGTCCCCTTGCGGGGATCAGGGAGCAGGGAAAGGCTGACCTGACCATGAGGCAGTGAACAGGCAGGGTTTTTCCCACTTCCTGGTGGCTGGAGGAAGATGGGGAGCAGACAAGCTTGGCAGGCAGGCAGTACCCAGCCCTGGCCACAGCTCAAAAAAGAGAACAACATACAGGGGAGGGCAGGAGTCTGAGAGATCAACACAGAGGGGTGCCTGCTCTAAGCCTCCATGGTGTGCCTGGGGGAAGGCCCCCAGCAGATAGACTCACACAGGATGACTGTTCTGAGCCTCAGATATGGCTTGGGGTAGGCTCCCAGTGGTCACATACACACTCACACACACACACAGCACCTGCCAGACTGGGGCCATCATAGGACATCCATTGAGGGGTTCTGGACTGTGAGTGAGGGCAGGCTCACCTTGCCCCCCTCCCCCGTTCACAAATTTTGTGCACCGAGCACCTAGTATATATATATATATATATATATATATATATATATATATATATATATATATTCTAACAAAAGAGTAATATGCAAATTAATCTTCACTCTGTTACACCTAAGTCATGCCCACCAGCCGAGCCATGCCCACCAACCAATCAAAGCAACAATATGCAAATTAACCCAGCCAAGATGGCGGCTGGCAACCACGTAGTGAAAGCAAACAGAAGTCTTCAGTTGCACCAGCAATGGGGGAAACTGCATGTCTAGGCAGGCTATGGCCTCCACTCAAGGCAACAAAGTTTCAGTTATAGAAGCCACAGAGCTGAAGCAAACAGGAGGCTGCATTGCCTGCCTAAGCAGGCTGTGGCCTCCACTCAAGGCAAAAAGTTTCAATTATAGAAGATAAATAAACCCAGAAACCTGCTTCCAGCCAGCCTCGCTGAGACCTTGGGTCAATGGGAGCTGTGGGCAGCATGTAAACAGCCCTCTGCCCCTCACCCAGGCTGGCCAGGCACCCCAATAGGGACCCAAAACCTGAAGGGAATGTGGAGAGCCTGAAAAAGTCCCTCAGCTCCTTATCCAGGGTGGCCAGGCACCCCAGTAGAGACCCGAACCCTGAACAGGGTGTGGGCAGTCTGAAAACAGCCCTCAACCCCTCATCCAGTCTGGCCACACCCCCATGGTGTGAGGGTCCCCACTGGGAGGCTTGGGCAGCCTGCAAACAGCCATAAGCCCCTCACCCAGGCTGGCCGAGCACTCCATTGGGGGGGGGGGGACACCCACCTTGAAGGGACTGTGGCCAGCCTGCAAACTGTGGCCAGCCTGCAAACAGCCATCAGCCCTTCACTCAGGCCAGCCAAGTAGCCCAGTGGGAACCCCTGAAGTTGTTGTGGCCAGCCTGCAAATATCCATCAGTGCCTCACCTACCCAGGCTGGCCAGGCATCCCCGCAGGCACCCCAATCTTGAAGGTCCTGTGGCCAGCCTGCAAACAGCCATCAGCCACTCACCCAGGCCAGCCAGGCACCCCAATGGTACCCTCACCCTGATCCAGGACACCCTTCAGGGCAAACCAGCTGGCCTGTACCCATGCACCTGGCCTCTATCCTATATAATAAAAGGGTAATGTGCAAATTGACCCTAACAGCAGAATGACTGGGAATGACTGGTCACTATGACACACACTGACCACTGGGAGGCAGACACTCAATGCAGGAGCTGCCACCTGGTTGTCAATGCGCTCTCACAGGGGGAGCTGTACTCAGCCACAAGCCAGGCTGATGGCTGCCAGTACAGTGGTGGTGGCTAAAGATGTCTGACTGAAGCTTAGGCCTACTCTCTGCTGGCAAGTGGACATCCCCCGAGGGCTCCCAGAGGGATGTCTGACTGCCAGCTTAGGCCCGATCCTCCAGGGAGCTGGCCTATGCCAGCAGGCTGACATCTCCTTAGAGGTCCCAGATTGCAAGAGGGCACAGGCTGGGCATGGCTGAGGGACTCCCCCCCCACCCCCCCCGAGTGCACAAATTTTTGTGCACTGTGTCTGTAGTCTATATATAAAGTTTTTCTGCATATAACACTTAACTCCCCCAAACCTTAACTACAGTCAGCCCTTCACATCCATGAATTTAACCAAACCACAGACCAAAAGCTGTATTTTCAATCAATGGGAACCCATGGTTGGGAAACCAAAGCTGGGAATACAAAAATACTATTTTTGATCCACAGTTGATTAATCTGAATCTGCAGATTAAATAAAAGACTAATGGTGACTCATTATAGAAAAGATCCATTTATCCAAAGAAAACAAAGACACTCATTCAGAAAGACCTCCATGTTCAATGAAACATTATTTAGGAGAGCTAAGATACGGAAACAATATGTCATCAATGAGTAAGTAAAGAAAGTGTGACAGTATATGTGCACAATGGAATATTATATTAAGCCACAAAAATGAAAATCTTGCTATTTGCAACAATGTGGATGAATTTTGAGAACATTATACTAACTGAATTAAGTCAGAAAAAGTACTATCATATGACCTCATTTATATGTGAAATCTAAAATGAAAATAAAGAAAAGGTTCATTCTTGCCTTTAAAAAACAAATAACATCGCTATGTGGCATACTAGCAAAGGTTTTGTATAGTTTAAATTAGTATGTGACATGTTGAACTCAAAACAACATGCTCAGACAAGCCAAGCTTTAATTCATGTTCAAACATTACATTTTTACAAATATTATTCATCACATGAAACTTATGTTGATTATTAGCAGTTATGTGGCTTTATGAGTATACATCTGTATGGATTTGAAAAATGTATAAAAGCTATACACTTGAGAATTTTATCATTTAGACTCATTTCATTTCTATGCCTCTGGAGCTGGTTCAGGAACTAGCAATAAATACCAAAAAGATAGCCCTATTGTTCTTAGGGAATTTTGAAAATCTTACACTTTCAAGTCACTTAGGAAATTACAAGAGTTTTAGGAACTGACCAGGAGCCTGGAGAAAGACTATATATATATATATATATATATATATATATATATATATATATTCCACATTCAAAGGCTGTTAAATCATGTTGTTTACCCATATCTTCAGAAAAAAATCACTTCTGTGGTGGTAAACAACCTGCTTCCCTATTTATAATGGTCTGGCCCTCTAGCAACTTCAGCATGAAATTATAGCTAATTTGCCTACATACATCAGGTGGTCATAATAATCTGGCCACTCAGTTTGTATTTCTTACTAGTGACCCAGTGCATGAAATTTGTGCACTTTAAAAGGGAATTAATTAGAGAAATATTTTAATATTGCTATTTGCCCTTTGTTTATAACAGATGTGTCAGAGATGAAAGAAGATTACTAAAATGTATATGAAAACCTTCCTCCTGTCAGAATCTGGGGCATGCCATGGGACCTATAGTCAAGTCCTTGCCCACCACCCACACATGCTTTGAAAACACATTAGACCCAGACCCGGCAGGCCCCACCCTCAACTATGGG
Source organism: Murina feae (assembly GCA_004026665.1). NCBI lineage: Eukaryota > Metazoa > Chordata > Mammalia > Chiroptera > Vespertilionidae > Murina > Murina feae. The sequence continues at coordinate 8,922 of PVJC01042869.1, forward strand.
TGGGGGGCACAGCCTCAGGTCCCCCAGCCTGGCACCAGGTGGAGGGCATGGCCTGAGGTCTCCTGTCAAGCCCTGCTGTCAGGGGGCATGCCCTGAGGTCCATAATCAAGCCCCATGGGGTGGGGGGCACAGCCTGAGGTCCCTCGCCCCAGCCAGGTGCCAGTCAGCCTCAGGTCCCTGCTGTTCAGTTGTATCATTATGGCATCCTGGCTGATTTGCATATTCCTCTATTACTATATAGGATTATATCATAGTATCACAGTAGAGTAAGTTCCAAGCAATTCAACGATAAGTTTGAGGAAAGGCTGATGAATTAAAGAGTTTATTTCCATCTAAAAGACTGAAGACCACAGAAATATTTAATCTCAATTCCCTAGCCTAAGGATCCTTATAAAACAATCAAACAACATTTATCTCTGAGCTAATGCTTGTTACATAGTATTTGCAAAGCCTATTATTTTCTCAACATTCTAATTAGTTTGTCACTAAGTTTGAGATTTATTATTCACACAAGATAAAACAAGGGTAGAAGTTTGATGAGAATGTCAAAAGCATCTCCCCATAGTGAACTCCCTGCATCTAAGTGCCCAGGAAGAACTTCCTGAGGAAGGCCTGCCCTACTTGCCTGGGACCTGGAGTGTGAGGAGCAGAGAGGTCTCTCTCAGAGCAGGCCTATTTCCCAGCCTTAAACAGGTGTTACCAAAAAATAAAGGAAACTAGACAGAAACCTCCACCTTTACTCCCTCTTCCAATTTCTTCCTCATTGTTTTTTTCTTCTCCCTTATTTTTGCTTTTTACTCATCACTCATCACTCTCCACTCTCCATGTTCAATAGCTGATTGGGCTTAAATCAGGTCACTCTATTCTGAGATATTAGTTAGTAGGTGGAAAAAACTAACCTGTTATGACCTAGCTTATGGTTTATTACTGAGCACCAGCCTAAGAGAAGTGCAGTGCCAGTGTGAAAACATTAATAGTAATACCTGCATGTTCCTGAAACTGTAGGGTATTGGGGAGATAGGATTCCTCTGCAACTTAACATTGATTCCACGCGGATATCTCATTTTCTGACAATAATGTGAAGCCTTCAATCACATTCTTTTTCATTAATACTCTTTCTTATACTGTAACCCATATTTACTTAGTCTGTTCAGAACATGAGTCATCAGAACAGAGCAATAATGACCATAGAAACATAAAATACTTTAAAATGTACACTGACATAAAACATTCCTCTAAAATCTTGTAGAAAATTAAAAATTCATTTTTGTATTCTATTAGTAAAACCAAAAATCTTCTAATGTTTACTTGAGAAAAAGACCCAAAAGAGAATTCACTTAAAATAAAGAAAATTTATTTTTACTCAGTTTTGGGTTTTACATTTGGCTAATTAAAATTTGTCACGTGTTTTGTTATATACTTGTATGTGTGTTTGGTAATTTGTATATTTGTAACTTCCTCACCAAAGCTAATCGAGCGCTAGAATGTCCCCAGTCCTTCATTATAAAAACAGGGCACTAAAACTACAGGGAGGCCAAAAAAGTTTGGCAAAGTATTTTAGTTATTTCAGGGTCACTTCAGTTCAGGCTATGGGCCAAGATTCAGGCCAGTTCTTATTTTATCCAAACTAGTGCATCTAATCATAATGCTAGCAACCAGCTGTGTTGATTCACTTGCTTCTAGTACTTGCTTTCAATGTGCTGCTGAAAAAAAGAACTTCATCGTATTTTGTGCTCAGACAAAGGTATTTTTCAACAGAAACAATGAAAGATCATCTGATTTTTGCCAAGTTCCAAAGATAGTTATGAATGATTAAACGCAAAATAGTTGTTTTTTTAAGTTAGCTCATGACTAATTTAAAATAAACATTTCCTTTTCTTGGATATGAAAATAGAAGTATTTATTATATCATTTATATATCAAATTTATTATATCATTTATAATATAGAGGTAACAGCTTTACATTGTCAATGGTTGGTGGGATTTACTAAAACATGCCCCAAACCACATTAGATATTCATATAAAGTTGTATGTCTTATTATTTTTATTTATATACATTCAAGAAAAGTTAATGTAAATGTGGGTACTGACAAGGTCCCTACATGTCATATTTTTCACATTTATAAACACACATGCACAATTCAGCATTAGTTTAGTATCAATTCGTTTTCACATTATCATGAAGGGAAGTCACTTTCAAATTCACTTCATAAAATAAATTCATCTGATTTTGATCTTTTGAAAATAAGACAAAGTATAGTGAGCCTAGTAACTGAAAATATCCGCTAATATTTCAAGTCACTATGTGAACAATTTTAAAAATACATATGACAATGGACACATTGCCTGCTCAATTCGGTGCTCCACATAAATATCATATGCAATCCTACTTCTAACCACACTCTAATTGCATGCAATAAACATATTTTTTTTTCAGGTACTCTGAGATTTAGAATAAGGTAAAAATTTTTCTAAAAATAAGTGTTAACATCTTAATACATAGAATAGTCCAATGTTCTGATCTAAATGACCTAGAATATCTATTAAGTTAGAATATATAATTTGCAGTTACTTGAAGTCTTTTATCCTATATAATGAAAGCCTAATATGCTAAGTCTCTAGTCATCCAGTCAGCCATTCAACCAATCAAAGCATAATATGCTAATGATATGCTTAGGCTGCTCAACTGCTCACTATAACATGCACTGACCACCAGAGGGCAGATGCTCCGACCAGTAGGTTAGCTTGCTGCTGGGGTCCAGGCGATCGGGATTGAGTGAGATGGGCTGGACACACCCTGTAGTCCTCCCATGGTCCCTCTGCAGTTGGCTAATCTCCTGTGTCCCTCCCTGGCCCTGATCATGCACCAATGGGGGCTCTTGGCCTGGCCTGTGCCCTCTCACAATCTGGGAACCCTCGGGGATTTTGGAGAGCCTGCTTGTCATGACAGCGGAATGACTGGTCACTATGACATGCATTGACCACCAGGAGGCAGATGCTCAACACAGGATCTCCCCTGTGATGGTCAGTGTGCTCCCACAGGGGGAGCACTATTCAGCCAGAAGCTGGGCTCAAGGCTGGCAAGCACAGCGGCAGTAGTGGGAGCCTCTCCTACTTCTGCAGCGACTCTAAGGATGTCCTAGTGATGGCTTTGGCCTGCTCCCTATGGGCTGAGGGCTCCCAGACTACAAGAGGGTACAGGCCAGGCTAAGGGACCCCGCCCCCCCAATGCAAAAATTTCATGCACCAGGCCTCTAGTATATTATATGTAGCAAAAGATATTTTAATTACCATGATATCTAGGACTGCACTGAACAAAATACTTCAATGTTCTTCTAAAATTGTTTTGTTTGAATACATTTCAGAAACATCAGTGAACATATATTTAATTTTCATTTTCTCTTTATAAGTAAATGATACATATTGTAATAATATATAAAGCAGCTTTTTAGCATGAAAACAACACTATTTTGACAAAAAAATGGTTGGAACTCAGAGGGGAGATAATATAAAAATAATAGAGTAAAACAACATATCGTATTTTGAACAATCTCAACTCATGCAAATTATAAATTTATTAAATAAATCAATATTCAGAAAGCAGTTTTGTCAGTACATATACATAATTCCAATTCCCTTTTTCTCCTCATTTTTGAGTCTCTGCCCTAGAATCTGTGGTCAGTAAAGGGCAATTCCAGTAGGTGGAGTAATAGTAAAGCAAATGCTCTATGTGACTCTATAACTTTGTGCTTCTATTGCATTTTGCCCAGAAATTAGCATAAATCAGATGAGGTTAATAAGGATAGAAGTAAAGAGCATACGCGTAGATAAATGCACTGCTTTACAGAGTAAATGTATTGGTGGAGAACAAAAACATACTCCCTTTGGTCTTCAATTTTCTCCATATTTTTCCCTTTCAATTTAAAAGGTTTCTTGAGAACTTGCATTTAATACAAAAGTTGGAGAGACTAGCATATTAGCAATAGCACCAAATTTGACAGAGGACTCCTGAGTATTGTAGCAGAAATCAGGAGCACAGACAGGCAAATCCAACATTGGTATTCAGGTCTTGTGAGATTTCAGACAGTTTTCTAACAAGGTCATGGCCTTGCCAACTCACTCTTATTTAGCCTGGTCAGAACTTCCACTGTCCTGAGCAGAAGCATGATGGAGAGAACTTTTCCAAGGAGAGAAATAAAGAGAAAGAGAAAGAGAAAAAGAAAGAGAAAGAGAAAGAGTAAGGGGAGAGGGAGAGAGAGAGAGAGAAAGAGAATAGTAATGTATGTTCTTAACATCTAACACTATTTCCCCTAGGGATCATATTGAGTTTTCATCAACAAAAGTTTAGCTACCAAGTATATATGTTTATCTACCAAATATGTATATGTAAAGAAAGGTAAGTAATATTAATTTATTCTGTCAATATCCATATCCAGCAGCCCCCTTATCTGAAGGGATTTTCCCCCCAAGATTCTAAATGCCTGAAGTTGCAGCTAGTACCCCACTCTTTATATATATTGTGTATTTTTTCTATACACAGATACCTATGAAAAACCTTAAATGACAAATTATGCACTGTAAGATATTAACAACAACTAATAATAACATAGAACAAATACCCTATGTAATAAAAGCCCAGTGACCAAAACAGTGGAACACCATAACGACCAAAGATGAGAACACCTCGGGCCCTCACCCCAGCTGGCCCAGCTTCTGAAGGAACAGTTAAGGCCGATCAGACAGGTAAGCAGGCAGAGTGGTTAGGGGCGATGAGGCAGGCAGGTGTGCAATTAGGGGCGATGAGGCAGGCAAGCGAGTGGTTAGGGGAAATGAGGCAGGCAGGCAGAGGCAGTCAAGTGGTTAGGGGCAATCAGGCAAGCAGGCAAGTAATTTGGGGTGATCAGGTAGGCAGGCACAGTGGTTAGGGGTGGTCAGTCAGGCAATTGAGCAGTTAGGAGCTAGCAGTCTCAGATTGTGAGAGGGATGTCTGACTGCCGGTTTAGCTCCATCCTGATCCTTGTGGATCAGGCTAAATTGGCATCCCCCGAAAGGTCCTTGATTATGAGAGGGTGCAGGCCAGGCTGAGGGAGCCCGTCCATATCTGTGCACAAATTTTGTGCACAAGGCCTCTAGTAATAATATATTATGATAAAAGTTATGCACATAGCCATGGTTAAATAAAATAAGTTTTACTTAAACATAGCACTGCAATACCATGATGGTTGATCTGATAACCCAGTGGACTACTAAGTGACTCATGGGTAGGTAGAATGCACAGTTTGGATACACTGAACAAAGGGATGATTCATGTTTCAGGTGGGACAGAATGACACAGCATGAGATTTCATCATACTACTCAGAATGGCATACATTTTAATTTCAAATTTATGTATTATTTATTTTGAGAATATTTTATTTCATATTTTGTACTGCTGTTGATGACAAATAATTGAACTTGTGGAAAGTAAAGGCATGAATAAGGGAGGACTACTGACTCTGTCTTCTGTCAATCATCTCTCACTATATATATATATATATATATATATATATATATATATATATACTAGAGGCCTGGTGCACAAAATTCGTGCACTGGGCGGAGTTCCCTCAGCCCAATCTCAACCCTCTCCAATCTGGGATCCCTCGGGGATGTCCGACTGCCGGTATAGGGATCGGGCCTAAACAGGCAGTCAGACATCTCTCACAATTCGAGACTACTGGCTCCCAACCATTGCCCCTAACCGCTTCTGCCTGCCAACCGGATAACCTCCTAATCATTCTCCTGCCAGCCTGATCGATGCCCAACTATTCCCTGCCACCTGATCACCCTTAACTGCCCTCCCCTGC
>PVJC01042870.1:0-14753 GCA_004026665.1 Murina feae
GAAGTCTGAAATCTCACTCAATTCTGTATGAGTTTGGAATGGGATTCTAATCTGTAAAAGGAGATGAATGTTGCAATATTAGAGGAGCTGATTTTATAAACAAAGAGAATTTAGCTAAAAACCTTCTTGACTTCCCCAAAACTGGATGCTTTTTTATAAAGGTAAGTAAAAGGGGAAAGTCAGCAAATGGCTGGGATCCATTCAGACTGTTTATCCAAATATTTGCGGTTACAAACCTTTCCTTCCTCTTAAGTTTTCCTATATTATTCTCTATTATTAAAACACTGTTTAGATCTAATTTTTTAAGTACTCAGAGGACTTGAATTTCAATCCAATATTAAATCTCCAAGCTCTAGGATTGTCACAGGTGATGCTCATGGCTCTTTTCAGCTTGAAGGTTCTATTGACTAGGCTTGTCTTATTTAAGATTAAATACTTGCTGGTTATAGCGGTAAAACTACATCCCATGATTTAAATGTGTAAAATACAGGATTTAATTGTATTTCACACTATTTAACTAAATACTATTGAAAACATTATTTTAAAATTTTATCAAAATAATAAATTGACACAGTTTAAACAGTCAAGAACAAAAGCTTTTAAGGAAATACTTCGGCCTTCTGCCCAACCCCTCTACTTATTCCCATACTTTGCCCCAGAGGCAATCAATGTCTTTAATTTCTTATAGTTCTTCTGATAATTGCCTCTATATTTCTAAACAATGTATTTATTTATGTATTTATTATGCTTTTTACTGATTTATGGATTTTAGACCTGTTGACATTTTCATTATGATATTTGAAGGTTTAGTTCCCACCCAACTGCTACTGCTCCCACCCAACATACACATCCCTTCCCTCCATCCTCATAACATAATAATGGCTCATATTCTGGTTAAATAAATATTGGTTCCTCATGTTATTTTAGCATGTACATAATCACTTCTGAACTAAGTTCTGCATTGACGCTTTCTTTCTCTCCCAACCTTTACCCACACTGGAGTAAACAATTACTGTGTTTTCTATTTGCTTAGTTTTGTATGTCTCTATTGTTCAATTTTTCCCAACAAGTCTGCCACATGCCCAGGAATAATTTTTTCAAACTCTCAGACCTAGTTCTGAACACTCTGTTCTGCTTATGTTTTGGTGTTCCCCTCCTTCGCTGCTCCAGTATGGATGGTCCTAGACGGTGGCCACCAGCTGTCACCCCTGGGTGCCCTTTGCCTTACTCCTGGTCAGAGCTTCTGCATTCAGGATTCCGTATCTTCTCCTTTCTTGGTTATATCCTCGTTTTGCTGAAGTACATCTTCTAGTAGATTCCTAAGAAAGGGAATGTAGTGGGGTAGGTAAGTTTTTGTGTCCTTTTTAATATTAAAAAAAAAATCCTTATATTACCTCAAAGTTGATCTGTCTTGCTGTCCCTCACTGTTTTCTACTTTCCTTTTCCATTATCTTTTAGTCTTATGAACTTAAACCTTTTTTTCTTCACTGTCACTTAATTGACATTTAAGGTAGGAGTGGAGATAAATAAAGATGCTTAGGCTCAGTTAACCAGCAGTCACTTGTAAATGGGGATGATGGCAGCTTTCTCAAAGCCCTATTTAGAGGATTAAATATTAAATGCAAAATGTACATTTTGTTATCTTTAAAGCACTTGATAAATATAAAGTATTTTTATCACCCTAGAATGGCCATTGTGCTTATAAAAGACATGGGTAGCCAATCTGAGGAACTCATCCTATTTTTACAGGCAAAGGAGAAAGAGAAAATAACTCTTATAGGGTAGTGGTAGTCCAATGAATAAAACAAATCTGCTGACTGAGGTCTAACTTTGTGATGTGGGGCGCAGCTGGCAGTGGCTCTGTAGCGTCCTTAGGGCAGCTGGGAAGCGTGGTGGCATCAAGCTCTGTTCACGGAGCAATGTTTGTTCTCAGGGGGGAGCCTAGTGGAAAATTTTGAGCTGCAGTTAGAAACCGTGTGCATGGAAACTGAAGATGTCCCTTTAAAAGAAAAATCACAGTGCTTTTTAAACTCAAATAACAGCACGGACCATTATCTGCTTTTCTCTCTTGCCAGCTCTAGAGTTTTCTTGGGATGTTATCAAGGCAAGTGTCAGAACAATGTTCACTTCTGTTTTGTTTTTAACCTGAATTACAAATTACCACCAGCTAATGTAGGCCAGGGAATGAAGCTTCTTCTGAATGCTGGACTTTTGCAAAAATGTGAGGCTTGGTAGGTGGGGTAGGGGGGTGGGAGGGTTGTTCCCCTCTTATTTTCCCCAATGAAGGTACTGTGTGTTCAGTTTTTGAGGACTCCTGAAGATTGTTTGAGAACTTGCCTGCAGAGTAGTACTGACATTTTCTATTGCCAACTGTTATTTATTATTCTTTTGAAAAAATCTAACAAGCAAAAACCATCCCTCCAAACAAACTCTGAAACCAAAGCAAAATACACAAACAAACCCACAACTTTCCTGTGGTTCTTTCCAAGAAGGAAGATGTTTTTAGTCTCCACTAAATTCTATTTAAAACTTCAGATTTCAATATATAGTTAAGATAGATTTTAGCTGATTATTTTTGTGTTGATGCTATGTCTCTCTTCCTGAAAGAGGATTAAAATTAAAACAAACTTTTTGGAGATGCCCTTTTATCTAGTTTAGTTTCCAGGAGTCTGATAGGGTATGTCTGACATACTGTGTCCACAGCACACTCACTGTATGTATGTTGTCTACTCACCTCTCTGCTTTGAGAATACTTTGCCCTTGACCTGTTGTCCTGCTTACAGCAGCATGTGATCACCTCTTTTCCACTGCAGAGTAGGCTGTTTGAGGGCAGGTTCTGTGGTCTACAGCTTTGTAGCCCAGTGCTAAGCAGAATCCCAGAGTCTTCTAAACATGAGCTGAGCATCTGTGGTAACAGGGTGTCTGGTGGCATTGACAGCAGCTCTGGGAAGAGGAGCTAGAAAATGATCTGCACAGAAGCTCAGGGGTTTCAGGCCTGGTCCTATCACCACAGGCTCATTTATTGCACAACAGAGAAATGGCAGCTGGTTAGGTGTGTGAGTTCTCCCTCATTAGCCTGCTATTTCCTGAAGGGCCGGGTCTGCTCTTAATCATCTTTTTATCCTTATATCTAGGGTGTGCTCAGTAAGTGGTGGAGAGAAGGAAGGAAGCAGGGAGGGGAGAAGGAGTCTGGGTCCTTGCTAAGGAACTTATTCCAAGGGTTTCCAGATCTGAGCTCTCACCAGCCTTAGTGCATCTCCCAAGCTCCTGCAGATAGTCAGCAGCACAGGTGCCTATGGTAACTACTCTTGGAAAGGAGTCACAGTGGGGACCACACTAACATGCCCTAAGACCCCAGTTCCAGTCTCAGGGGCTATTTCAGAATGGAAGATGGCAGAAATGTTTTCTGTTTTATTTGGTTGAAAAACAAGTTGTTCCTTTTCCAAACTTTAATATCCCAAGGCTAAAAAGTGGTATAAAACAACTTTTAAGAATTTATTTCAATGTGTCCCATTGTTTCCTGAGAGAGGGTCATGAAGGGCGCAAGGACACTCATGTGATTCAGTCATGAATGCATCGTGAGCCCTTTCCAAAGGAGGTTTTATTTACAACGAAATTAAGAACTGATGGCTTTAATACTAGATTTTAAATTTTCATACAGATTTCATAGCTGCTGCACTTTTACTTGCTATCTCTCCCTAACTCCCCAAAGGCGACATTCAGAAAAGGTAGGACCATATGTGCACATGTGTGTGTGTGTGTGTGTGTGTGTAGATTTGCACATACACCTTTAAACTGCAGAGTTGGATGAGAGTTTTTCCTATGAAATTCAGGTGTTCAACAATCTATTCCAAGATATGTTTAATCCATTTTCATTATCAGACTATCTCTTCTAAATTTTATCATTACACAATAATTCCAAAAGGAAAAACCTTAAGGTAAGCCCTGACTTGGTCTTTAAAAAACATGCTTGAGATTTAATATTCTAGTAGAAGAAAGTTTGGCTTGTGATATTATCCTTAAAACAGAGAACATAGTATTTATTCTATTTTTGTAAGGTGAAGAGAGATACACCTTAAAAGGCCTTGGAATTTAGGACAATGTTAATGCTTTCTATATTAACTAGAGGCTTGGTGCACGAATTTCATGCACTCTTGGGGGAAGGGGTTCCCTCAGCCCAGATTGTGAGAGGGTGCAGGCCAGGCTGAGGGACCCCACTGATGCACAATTGGGACCAGGCAGGGATGCAGCTGGGGAGGGACCATGGGAGGGGTCCTTGGCATGTCCAGCCCATCTCATTCAGTCCTGATCAACTGGACCCCAGTAGCAAACTAACCTACCAGTTGGAGCGTCTGTCCCCTGGTGGTCAGTGAACACCACAGCGAGTGGTTGAGCAGCCTTAGCATATTATTAGCATATTATGCTTTGATTGGTTGAACAGACGACTGGACACTTAGCATATTAGGCTTTTATTATATAGGATTTACTCCATAGGCTCTGCAATTCTTTGCACCCAAGTGAAATGCTCTGTTTGCTGAACAACTGCCACCCCTTCTGGAGCGTACAGAGTATGAATAAAGCATCAGCAATGGATAATCAGAAGTCTTAGCAAGGCTGGTTTACCCATCTCCATATGTCAAACCTAAGAATACCAAGGTATGATTAGTACATGAGAATTATCTCTGAGCCTCTCTGCAATGTTATCAGTCTTCACTTTATGAAGAGGAAACAACAAAATAACTGTGGCTACCATGTATCTGTTTACACACAAACGCTTACTCTGTATGGGCTATAACCGCTCACCTGCCTGCCTGCCTGATCACCCCCTAACTGCTCCTCTGCCAGCCTGCTCCTTGCTAATCATTACATTATGCATTTTCCTGGTGAGACACACATCTTCCGGTTTGCCTGTTTGTAGCATTCTCATGGCTTATAAATAAAAACTTCAATGTGCTTCTTTAGGAGGGTGTATGATTCCATTTAATGTTTGATAAATATAGCCCATCTTAGTATTTAACATGGATCTTTTTCTGTTTTATACTTTTGCAAATTTCTTAACTGTTGTACTCCAAAAAACTTTGAATCAGTAACATTTCCAGTGACTGGCTTGGGACATGACTCTCATTTAGGTGGAAAACAGGAAGTCACCAACCTCTGTCCCTCACCTGAGCCATGGCTCTGATCCATCCCGAGGAGGAAGCCAGCTTTTACGGGCTGCTGCAGGAAACAGTCATTTTTCCTCAGTCAAGCAAAACTTATTTTGATTTTCTAGATCTGCTCAATTCCATAGCCACTTGCCACATGTGACTATTGAAGTTCCAATTTTAATTAATTAAAATTAAATAAAATTAAAAAATCCAGATTTTTAGTCACAGTAGCCACATTGCAAGTGCCCAACTCCCACACACAGCTGGTGGCTACCATCTTGGGCAGCAAAGATACAGAGCATTTCCATCCTCCTAGAAAGTTCTACTGGGAGCTGTCCAGATTATTTAGACTACCAAGCACCAAGTTCCACAGTTTAGAAGTGAGGGTGGCCTTGCCAATCTAGAAGCCAAGGGAGAATTGTCCTTCAGCGAATTTATATTAACCTGGGCCTCTGACTGCATCTTCTCACCGCCAGTTCCATTCTTTCCATCACTGGGAGTAAACAGTGTTCAAGTCATTAGCTGCTAATGCAGAACAGACAGTAAACAGCAGCTCTGGCTGCTTCTGCCAGTTTCTCTCAGGTGCTCTGCTTGGGTGGCAAGTTGTAACCTTGGAGATGATGCCTAATGCAGCTAGTCTCCAGCAAGCCTGTGCAAGAAAGCCAGGGTATTTAGTGACCTCTTTGCAATGAAAACCCTCATTCATTGTTGACCAGATTTAAAAGCTATTTTCTCTAGATTTATTCATGATCACATTCTGGTTTGTCTCATCTGTGTCCAGGCGGTAATAAAAAGTTGGAGGAGTCTGTGATTCAGGATGACTGTAGGCGAGTCAGGAACACAGCCCCCCAGTCACAGTAACGTTCACAGCTGCCAAACTCGCAGCAGTCACAGGGGCCAGTGTTTGTGTGATGGACGCTGGAAATTGCCCAGCGAAGTTTAAGTTGTGAGTTTGAAGCTCTAACACTCCAACTACCACCCTGGCTTCTGTGTATGTTTGAGAAACATGATGTCACTTCAGTCATTGATCTAAGTTGAAAATAATTTTTTTTAATCCTCACCTGAGGATATGTTTATTAATTTTTTTGAGAGAGGAAGAGGAAAAAAACACATCGATATAAGAGAATCATTAATTGGCTGCCTCCCATATGCAACTTGACCAGGGATTGACCTGCAACCCAGGTATGTGCACTGACTGGGAATTGAACCCACAGCCTTTTGGTATACAGGGCAACACTCCAACCAGCTGACCCACCCAGCCAGGGCCCTTCCTTCTAGCTTTTCTCTCCTCTGACTAGAACTCTCAGAAGCCCATAGCTTTCCCTCTTAGCTACTAGTACACAGCCTCTTTCTCCCAGTCTTGCTTTACTTCAAAGAGTCTTTTGTGTGTTTTCTTTTTCTTGCTTTTCATTTTCTTTCTGACCCATTGCAGTCTGACTTCCACCCCACAATTCTATGGAAACTGCTCTTGCTAAGGCAACCCACTTCTTCCTGGGTATGAAATATAGTGGGATATTTTCTGCCCTTAATTTTTACCTTCCTCTGGCATTTGATGTGGGTTGCTTTTTGCTTTTCAAAGAGACTGCTGGCTCCTAACCGCTCACCTGCCTGCCTGCCTGATCACCCCCTAACTGCTCCTCTGCCAGCCTGATTGACACCTAACTGCTCCCCTGCTGGCCTGATGGCCCCCAACTGACCTTCCCTGCTGGCATGGTCACCCCCAACTGCCCTTCCCTGCTGGCCTGGTTGCCCCCAACTACCCTCCCCTGCCAGCCATCTTGTGGTGGCCATCTTGTGACAATGTGGGATGGCCATCTTGTGATGATGTGGGACGGCCATCTTGTGATGATGTGGAATGACCATTTTGTGATAACATCGTGTCAGCCATCTTGTGATGACATCGCATAACACCACCTAGGCTTTTATTATATAAGATATTTTTGGTTAGTACCTTTGAATTCTTTTTCCAGAAAGTCATCATGAAATGCTCGATTAATAAGACAAAAAAAATGGAACTATAGTACTTTAAAAAAAATTTAAAGGCAGACTGCCAGGCAACCCCTCATGTGAATATGTCTGGAGCATTGGAACTGCCCTACATTCTCCTACTAATGGACCTTGAGAACGAGTGTTGAGGTTCTAGCATGGAGGCAGCTACTCCTGTGCTCTTTACCAAGAACAGTTCTCCTATATCTATCGGGCCAGAGTGCCTCTTCATGGAGTGCAGGTTCAGGGGATTCAGGTGGAGCAGGTGGAAACAGTGACACCAAAGTAACCGAATCCACCTGGCCATCAATGGATGACAGATTGCCCTCATATCCAGAACTACGTATTTAAAAAAAAAATTAAATCACACAGCAATTCTAAAATTCTGAAATATAGAAAAGGTGATTAACAGAAAAGGCGATGATTTTTATTTCTATTAACAAAAGAAAAGGAGGGAAACCAAGATGGCGGCATAGGTAAACACCAGAATTGCGGCTGTGCACAACTATTTCAAAATCACGATGAAAAGGAAACACAGACACCACCCACACCCACAGGAAGCCTGGCTGAGTGAAAATTCTACAACTAGAAAGAGACTGAGACTCAGAAGAGTTGTGGAAGCGAAGTACAGAGGTACGGAGGCGCGCGTATGGGGCTTGGGGGGAGGGCTGGCACCGGAGAACGTGGTTCTTTTTCAATCCGGAGGGAGCCATAAGCTCCTGACGGCTCTGAACTCCAGTTCCAAGTGAGTTTCTGGGGACCCAGACGCATACCCGGAGAAAGGGGACTGACTGGCACCAGGAGGAAATCCAAAGCGGTTTTCTCTCGGCATTGCTTGCAGCAATTACCGTGGGACACAGAGACCCAGTGTCTCTTAGCACAGGTCTGAGAATCGGCCATAGCTGGTTGCTCCACCCTGTAGACTCCCTGAGGCCCTGCCCCTCCCAAGCTGCATCAGAGCCTTTTGCATATAAAAGGCTGAGTAGCCTAAGGCAAGGGCTAAATTAGCACCTCCTTAGAGATACAAGAGCCAGCGTCACCCAGTGGCCAGAGTGGGACCATCCTAAATAAAACTCAGATCCACAAGGGACACACTCAGGGCAGATGCTGTGAGCACAAAAGCCCCACTGAAACAACTCTTGCCCCATAAGGGTGTCTCCAGCACAGAAGTTCTCCCACCATAGACACAGCTGACTCTTATAACCAAGTGGCTTAGAGGTTAATTCCTCTCAGTGATCACCTAACTCAGAAAGCCACTCTATCAACCCAGGGAAACAGCCAAAATGTGGAGACAAAGAAACAGGTCACAAATGACAGAAATTGAGGAAAGCAAATGACTGGATATAGAGTTCAAAACCACGGTTTTAAGGTTTTTCAAGAATTTTCTAGAGACTGCTGATAAATTTAGTGAGAACCTCAAGGATATGAAAAAGGACCAGCTAGAAATTAAGCATACACTGACTGAAATAAAAATAATATACAGAGATCCAACCGCAGACTAGAAAATCACAAGAATCAAGTCAAAGATATGAAATATGAAGAAGCAAAACCCACCTAGCCAGAAAAGCCAAAAGAAAAAAGAATCCAAAAATATGAAGATAGTGTAAGGTGTCTCTGGGACAACTTCAAGCGTACCAACATCAGAATTATAGGGGTACTAGAAGAAGAGAAAGAGCAAGTTATTGAAAACCTATTTGAAGAAATAATGACAGAAAACTTCCCCCACCTGGTGAAAGAAATAGACTTCCAAGTCCAGGAAGCGCAGAGAACCCCAAACAAAAGGAACCCAAGGAGGACCACACCAAGACATATCATAGTTAAAATGCAAAGAGCAAAAGACAAGGAAAGAATCTTAAAAGCTGCAAGAGAAAAGCAGTTAGTTACCTACAAGGGGGAACCCATACGACTGTCAGCTGATTTCTCAACAGAAACTTTGCAGGCCAGAAGGGAGTGGCAAGAAATATTCAAAGTGATGAACAGCAAGAACCTAGAGCCAAAACTACTTTACCCAGCAAAGCTGTCATTCAGAATTGAAGGTCAGATAAAGAGCTTCACAGACAAAAAAAAGCTAAAGGAGTTCATCACCACCCAACCAGTATTCTATGAAATGCTGAAAGGTATCCTTTGAGAAGAGGAAGAAGAAAAGTAAAGATAAAAATTATGAACAACATATACATATCTATCAACAAGTGAATCTAAAAATCAAGTGAATAAAAAATCTGATGTACAGAATAAACTGGTGAATAGAATAGAATCAGAGGCATCGAAAGGGAGTAGACCGACAAATTTCAGGGGTAAAGGGTATTGGGGGTGCAGGAAGAGAATGGACAATAATCGTACACCTATGGATGAGGATGAGGGTAGGGGGGAAAGGACAGAGGGCGGGGTGGGAACTGGGAGGAGGGGAGCTGTGGGGGGAAAAAGAGAAACAACTGTAATAATCTGAACAATAAAGATAAATTTTAAAAAATCAATAAAAAATATTTTTAAAAAAAAGAAAAGAAAAGGTTAGTCCTGGCAGGTGTGGCTCAGTTGGTTGGAGCACTGTCCCAGTACACTGGAATGTCACAGGTTGGATTCTCGGTCAGGACACATACTTGGGTTTCGTGTTTGATCCCCTGTCAGGGCAAGAATGGGAGACAGCAGAACCGCGTGTCTCTCAAATAGAAAAGGAAAGGTGATTATTCTTTTTTTTTTTTTTTTAAGGTGATTATTCTTGTCATCTTATTTTTTTTATTGATTTCAGAGAGAAAGGGGGAGAGAGAGAGAGAGAGAGAGAGAAGCATCAATGATGAGACAGAATCATTGATCGGTTGCCTCTTGCACGGCCCCCACAACCCGGGCATGTGCCCTGACCAGGAATCCAACTGTGACCTCCTAGTTCATAGGTTGATGCTCAACCACTGAGCCACACCGACTGGGGCTCATCTTGCTATTTGTAAGGGAAATATAATAGTGATCTTTGTTTTACAATATACCAATCAAGATAGATTTTACGGTAATAATAGTTATTTTATGTTAATACTTTCTTTTCTTTATTAATAAAATAGGTATGTTTATAGCTTCCCAGTGTTACAGCAGTTCATCATTTCTAGAACGAGCCAAGCTTTTAATGCATTTGTATACTATCTCTTGCTATATTAAGGAGATTGACCTATTTGGAGTACTTACAAATCTGAAGATACCTTGTGAAAGAAATCTACGTATATCTTGTAAAAGAAAGTTAATACCGTACTTTATTTTTATAACAGATGGAATTTCTATTCTTTTAAAAACTCGTGCCTTGACTGGTTTGGCTCAGTGGATAGAACGTCAGCCTGCAGACTCAAGGGTCCCAGGTTCGATTCTGGTCAAGGGCATGTACCTTGGTTGCAGGCACATCCCCAGTGGGGGGTTTGCAGGAGGCAGCTGATCAATGTTTCTCTCTCACTGATGTTTTTAGCTCTCTATCCCTCTCCCTTCCTCTCTGTAAAAAATCAATAAAAATATATTAAAAACTCAGAAAACCCTTGTGCACTGTTAGTATGAATGTAAAATGGTGCAGCCACTATGGAGAACAGTTCCTCAAAAAATTAAAGCTAGAACAACTATTTGACAGCAATTCTACTTTTGGGCATTTATTCAAAAGAATTTCAAGCAGAATTTTTAAGAGATATTTGCACACCACCCATGTTTACAATAAAAAAAGAGGTGAAAGCAGCTCAAGTGTGTATTGACAGATAAAGGGAAAATCTAAATACAATGGAATATTGTTTGGTCTTATAAAGGAAGGATTTTCTGACACATGATACAACGTGGATAAATCTGGAAGACATTATATTAAGTGAAATAAGCCAATCACAAAAAGATAAACACTATCTTCTTGAAACACTATCTTATTTTATTGATAAAGAAAAGAAAGTATCTACTAAATTTTAAAAAATGGTGAAATTCATAGTAACAGAAAGTACAATGGTGGTTGCCAGAGACTGCGGAGAGGGGAGGAATAAGTTGGTATTTAAGGAGTATAGAGTTTCAGTTTTGCAAAATGAAAAAGTTCTGGAGACTGGTTACACAACAATGTGAATATACTTAATACTACTGTACTATATACTTTAAAATTATTAAGATGGTAAGATTTATGTGTTGTTGTTTTCTTACTACAATTAAAACACACACACACAGAAAAATTCTTCAGTGAGATTAAAGGATTAAGTGCCCTTTGGTCTTAACCACAGGTCCTTGTGGATCAAATGTATTATACTTCTTATGTTAGTTAATTTAACACAAAATGTCAGGGGTGGCACAGAATGTCTGTGCACACTTAAAGAGACACAGACATACAGACACACGTGCACAAAGAGAAGAAGGGAGAGGAATAGGGAGATGCCAGCTTGCAGCCTTTGGCATTTGAACCCCTTTACTAGACACCTTGTATTTTAGACAATAAAGCTAAGTGATGAGCAAGTTCCTGCCAACCTTGTGGCAGAGTTGAGACTCCCACCCAGCAGCCATCCTTGTTCAGGAGGTCTTCAGTAGCCATGGAGCTGAGGGTGTAATGTGAAGTCTGCAGTTGCAGCTTTACCTCCACATTCTGTTGAGCTAAGTCTAGTTTTTTTAACTTCTGTGCCTTCAGGTTCTTAAAGTGGAAATAATAGTTCCTAACTCCATAAGATGGTTTTGAAGATTAAACAAAATAACACTCCAAATGCAGTATCTAAACATGAGTCAGCATTTAATAAATGTGAATTACTAGTATCAGATCATTATTATTATTTTAAATGTGTCATTTTGAGCTCCTCTTTCATAAGGCAATATAAATTGCTTTTCTTATGCTCTCTCATTTAATCCTTACAACAAAAGTGTTAATTCCCTTTTTTTACATGTAAGGAAATTGAAATTAATAACTTACCCAAGGAACACAGCTAGCAGGTAGATGGCTCTCTACCACCCAATGGTGAGATCTTGAATTTTGTTTCTTTTGTTGCTTCCCTCTGTCACCTTCTGTTTATAGGAAGCATGCCCTTGGATGTGTGCTATCCTTCAGTTGGTCCATGTTGGCATTCTGTGATATTTCCACTAGTCATTTTTCTGTGCATATCAGGACCTAAACCTGCATTGTAGTTCTTTATTCTTGTTTTTTAACATTATAAGGTGAGTGTATATTTATATTGTGAAATATTTTTAAAGTACAATTTTTAGTTGCTGAATGGTATTTGATTTTATGACTATAGCAAAATTTGGTTAGCCATTCCCTTAATTTTAGGCAAACTGAATGCTTTCAATATCTTGCTATTATAAGAAACTACATTGCTTTTCCTGAAACAGACACATTTATGCACATCTGATTAGTTCTCAAATCTAAAAGCAGATTATCCAGGTCAGTACAGAGCCTCTGCCTTACAACTGTTCTTTCCCGACTTACATGGGAAATGCCCTCTAGCCTGTGTTATGGTGATACTTCCAAAGGCTAAGTCTGGAGTATTCTTATCGCAGCATCTTTACCCATACTCACTGATTTCATCTCTGTGGCTTGTCAGAGCCTGTCTGCCTCTACTATTTAAAATAACAACAACTGACAATAAAATATTTGGGGATTCCTTGAAAATGCTCTTAGGGAAACATTTTTCTCCTTTAAAAATCTTTGCCTTCAGAAAATAAATTTTAAAAGGTCGCTCTTGTTTTATAAATTATGTGAAGAACTTAAATCTTATATTGGTTTGCACAAGTTCCCTGGAGAAAAAAAATATTTGCTTGTGTATATCTCTTGGGAAATAAGACAATAGTATTTCTCCTTTGCAATAGAAGTTATAACAAATGTGAAAATAAATAGACTTGACACTAATGTGATCATGTAAAAGAGCATGGATGCATTTCAGGAGTTAGATATTGCTACTCTAATCAAATTATTTCATATTGATCCTCTTATCAATCATGATTCCTCCTGTCAAGCACTAAAATGTTGAACCAGCCATTATACTTTATGTCTGTAATGATATAGATGACGGAATTTCCCTTCAAACTCATTACTTTTAAAAAGCAAATAACTTTTTTTTTTACTCAATGATTTCATTTTATATTTAAAAAGTATGAAATAGCTCAGCAGGTGTGGTTCAGTGGTTGAGCGGCATTGACCCATGAACCAAGAGGTCACTGGCTCAATTCCAGGTCAGGGTACATGCCCCAGTTGCAGGCTCAATCCCTGGTGGGGGTCATGCACAAGGCAGCCAATTAATGACGTTTCTCTCTAATTGGTGTTTCTATCTCTCTACCTCTCTCCCTTTCCAGTTCTCTAAAAGTCATTTTAAAAAATTAAAAAATTATGAAATGTCAGTTATATTCTAATTAAAATTATGCATACTGCTTTTGAAAAATGGTCTTCTGTAGGAAAAAATGGATAACTGATTTCTATGGCTTTCAAACCTAAAATACATAATACACTAAACAAAACTCTCTAATATTGCTTCTTGTGTTTTACTGTCAGATTAAATTACAGCTTTTATGAATGATTAAATTTTACTATATTTTCAAAAAAATCTTTGCTGTGATGGTTTTTGTTGGGAGAATATTTTTTTATTTTTTCCCCTTTATTTTATTTTATTTTTTTACATTTTTTAAAATTACATGAAGCTTTACAAAGATTAGTACGTATATCTCTTTTTCCCCCTGCCCTTCCCCCAGCCTCCCCTGCCCCCCAGTGTTTTGTGTCCATTGGTTATGCTTAAATGCATACACAAAAGTCCCTTGGCTGATCTGTTACCCCCTACACACACACACAACATCCCTGTCCTTGTTGCTGTAATTTGACAGTCTGTTTGATGTTGCTCTGCCTCTGTATCTATTTTTGTTCACCAGTTTATAATGGTCATTATTATCCATAGATGAGTGAGGACATGTGGTATTTTTCCTTCATTGACTGGCTTATTTCACTTAGCATTATGTTCTCCAGCTCCATCCATACTCCTGCAAATGCTAAGAACTCCTTCCTTTTTACAGCAGCATAGTATTCCATTGTGTAGATGTACCACAGCTTTCTAATCCATTCATCTGTTGATGGGCACTTAGGCTGTTTCCATATTTTAGCTATGGTAAATTGTACTGCTATGAACATAGGGATGCATATGTCCTTTCTGATTGGCATTTCTGGTTTCTTAGGATATTCCCAAAAGTGGGATCACAGGGTCAAAAGGGAGATCCATGTTTAATTTTTTGAGGAAACTCCATACTGTTCTCCACAGTGGCTGCACCAGTCTGCATTCCCACCAGCAGTGCACGAGTGTCCCTTTTTCTCCGCATCCCCTCCAGCACTTGTCGTTTGTTGATTTGTTGATGATAGCCATTCTGACAGGTGTGAGATGGTACCTCATTGTTGTTTTGATTTGCATCTCTCGGATGATTAGTGACTTTCAGCATATTTTCATATGTCTCTTGGCTTTCTGAAAGTCCTCTTTTGAAAAGTGTCTGTTTAGGTCCTTTGCCCATTTTTTGATTGGATTGTTTGTCTTCTTTTTGTTAACTTGTATGAGTTCCCTATAAATGTTGGAGATTAAACCTTTATCAGTGCTAACATTGGCAAATATGTTCTCCCATGTAGTGGGTTTTCTTGTTGTTTTGCTGATGGTTTCTTTTGCTGTGCAGAAG
>PVJC01042871.1:0-14748 GCA_004026665.1 Murina feae
GTCCATTTTGCTTGTCTGTTCAAAAGGAACTTTTCAACTTGTGAAACTTTGTGATTCACAGCTCTCTTCTCTCTTCTCAATCATATTTTGCAAGAAATATTTCTTCTCCCTCAATCTTTATCCCAAAACACTTCTTTACTGTGGCAGGAATTTTTCAATACTACCAGTATGTAGAGCAAGAAACAAAACAAACATATCCTATAGACACCATTAACAAAAATAATAAAAATCATATCTACAGTTGTGACCATTCGAGAGAATCAGTGTTTCTAAGGCACCTGGACTAGATGGATCTTTAGCAAAACTATCCTACTGCCTTTTTTAAAAATCGTGGACAATGTAAGATGGAATTTTTATAACATATTTAGAAAAAAAATAGAAAAGAGAGAATTCCCATACATTGAGGTTCTGTTGTATTCCACTATGTTCTAATATTTTGCATTTTTACTTTAGCTTTATTATCAGTTCCAAAAACTGTTGAGCTCATAGATCCATATCTGGGATCTGTTGAATTACCTCCCCCCCCCCTTTTTAACTTTCAAACTATTCAATTTTGTATTTTTGTATCTGTCTAATAATTTTAATTAAAATCAATGGGAAAGAGGATGTGTACAGTTTATACCATTTTGATTGGCATCAGAAGTCCAATGGTGAGGTTTGAAAATTAGTGATCTCATTGGTGGTTTTTTTATATCCTAGAGTGTTGTGTTCTTATATCTTATATCTTACTATGGCAAACATAGCTGGTTCACTGATGGGACAATTTGTTCTGTTTTTGGAAATTTTTCTTTTTTATTTAATAGCGTATTACAATAAAGCGAGTTGTAATCTTTTTTCTTAAATATATTTTTATTGATTTCAGAGAGAAAGGGAAAGGGGGGGAGACAGAAACATTAGTGATGAGAGAGAATCATTGACTGGATGCCTTCTGCAGGCCCCATACCTGGCATCAAGCCTACCACCTGTGCATTTGCCCTAACTGGGAATGGAACTGTGACCTCCTGGTTCATAGGTCCATGATCAACCACTGACCCTCACCAGCCGGGCTGGAAAAATGTTATAAAGCTCATCTAATATCTTTGTCCTTTTAATAGTTTCACTAAATTTTCTTCATTTGCAAATATCCAGAGTGATCCCTGTGTTAGAAAGAAGGCAAGTCCCAGAGTTAGGGGTCCTGGTAGAACACAAAGAATACTTGGGAGTCAGACAGCAAGACCATATCTTTAATTCTGCAGGAGAGTGTGCTACCGACAGAGTCTGACAAGCAGCCTCACAGATTTTAGCCCTGACGCAGTCTGCCCCTCACTCTGATTGGTTAAGGCTCAGGTTCACATTCCTGCACCATTGGCTAATTCAAAAGATGGAGAGGCATTTAGGAAACCAAAACTTAAATGATGGCCTCATGAGGAATTTTAAGTCATGCAACTCAGAATGACGGTCATCTCTCAAAATGGCTGCTCTTAAGCTAAGGAACTTCCTTCTTCCACAGAAAAGATTACAAGTTGATGCTCATAATTCTCACAATTCTCCCCTTTTTTTCCTATTTAACTGACTTTACTCTTTTCTTCAAACTTGGCCAGCTTTAGTTGACTTTCATATTCTGCAGTGTCTGGGAGAAGATTGTTTTGTTGGTGTGATACTGTGGTCAGCCAAACCGTAGTTTTTGTTTTGAATCGAGCACTACCTTTTTGTACCTGATTTAGCTCGGTAACTTTAACTTCAGTTTTGTCATTAGTGAAATGGTGTAATAATGCATGGACTATAGGACCATTATGAAACCAAAGTTCTTGCTGCTGTTATGTGAACTACCAGGTAGATTAACTGCTACCTAGTTGCTTCATTCATAAACACTATAAATATAGCCAATCTGACCATCTTTGTGAGGTACAATTATTATTCATCAAAACAACAAAATCAGTACAACATTATTTTAGAAGATAATATGATGAGTCAACAAATACACAGTAAATGTTGTTCCTAAATCTGCTTTGATTACTATATCACAGTGCACTATTTCTGAACTTCACGTTGCATAAATATTCAGAAAAACAACAGGAGAGGAAAAGAGCTGTAAGTAATGTCCTTTTGATTTTGGTCAAATGTATAAATTGTCACATAGAAAGTTATATTGGTAAATTAATCTCTGTATTTGCTATATTTTAAAGTCTAGATTTATAAGTTTAAGAAACATTAAATATAGTCATTATTCATTGTTGTGGAAGCTATTTTGCCACTTAGCCTCCCATCTGTCACAATAATAATAAAATGATGGTGATGATGATAAAGATGATGATAATTATAAACATTTATTTGGGTAATAAAAGTGTTATTTAAAGCTCTTCATACAGTGTCTGCTTATATAGATCAAGGGCATGGTGAATGAAGCAAATGCACTAAGAGAGAATATCAAAAACAATGTGCAGTTCCTCAAATGTAAAGATGAAGTATTTTTTTAATTAAAAAAAACATTTTCTTTATTAATTTCAGAAAGGAAGGAAGAGGGAGAGCTAGAAACATCAATGATTAGAGAGAATCTTTGATTGGCTGCCTCCTGCATGCCCCCCACTGGGGCATGTGCCCTTTACTAGAATCAAACCTGGGACCCTTCAGTCCACAGGCTGACACTTTATCCACAGAGCAAAACCTGCTTGTGCTAAAGATGAAGCATTGGATGTTTCTATCTCTATCCCTCTTCCTTCCTCTCTGAAATCAATAAAAATATTTTTTTAAAAAGATGAAGTATTGACTGACCTTCCATAGTATGTTAATTTTCTAGTTCTACTTCTTTAGTCTCATGTCATCCTTTTTAAATCTAATAGTGAGTTTTTTGAGCCTACCAGCTGAATTAAACATTCAGTACCCTGCTATAATTAAAGAAGAGTATTTTATTGACTATGACCTGAGCTAAGGAGTGTCATGAAAAGGCATAATGAATATGAAAATGTGTGGTGAGACTGGGTATGTGTATCAATTTGGGGTGCTTTAACAGAACATTTTAAGGATCTTCTGGTTAGAGATAACAAATTTTTCTAAAGTCCTGACAGTCTGAGGATACTTGGATGGGTAAAACAAATTTATGTTCAGTCCCAATAGCATTTTTTTCTTGTTCTGAGCTTATTCACCAAATTATGAGACCTCCTTTTCCTCTCATTGCAGTCTGCTATTCTTAATGTACTCCATCCTGTATTAACCAGCTTGCAGTCAAATTACCTCTCTGAGGAAAATATCTCCAGTGATTTCATATTATTTGCATAATACCTCCTGTCCTGCTGCCACATAAAGTACAAAAATACTGTCCTTAGACTTTCTTTTGTTCTCTTTTTTCAGTTTATGATTTTCCCCTAGCTTTATTGGGTTCTAATCAAAAAACAAAATTGTATATATTTATAATATACAAGTTGTTATTTGATATACACTCTGAAATGATTATCAGAGTCAAGTTAATTATCACCTTCATAATTCTCTTTTTCTTAACTTTATTGAGCTATATTTAACAAATAAAAATATAAGATAGTTGAAATGTGTAACATGGTGATTTCATATATGTATACATTGTGAAAGGTTTTCCACTATTGAGTTAATCAACACATCCATCACTGCACATAGGTACTTTTTGAGTGTATATGTAGTAAGAATGCTTAAGATAAACTGTCTTAGCAATTTTTAAGTATACACTACTATATTATTAACTACTGTATGGTCATCATGTTGGCATTAAATTTCTAGAATATACTCATGGTATAACTGAAAGTTTGTACACTTTGACCCACATCTATTTATCCCCCATCCCCCACTCCCTGGAAACCATGTTGTGTTTTTTTCACACACAGGTGGGATATAAATAACTAAACGAAACATGGAAAGAAAAGGTAAAGTAATGGTTGCTCTTGGACTTTTCATGTTGCAATATACTTCTGTGCTTCTCAGGGAGGGGTAGAGTCGTATCATATATCTTATAAACTATTGTATTCCAAGTGACAAATATTATTTAAGCATTATTTTTTAATAAAATTATATCAAATACATATTGCATAACTTATGGTTTTATCAATAGTAGAAAATAATGCGTATCTTACTCCACTTGTACTATATTCAGACACTTCAATTCAAACCATCTTATTAGATTCTATATTAATTACTAGCATCTTTAAGATCTTCACTTCTTTAGTTAAATTTATTTTTCTAGTCTTCCATTCTAAGGCTTCTGGCATAAAAGACCAGTGTCTTTTGTTTGATCTGAAACATTGATTCCATGAAGATTAGAGAAAGGGGTTATTTCTAACAATTATGTGATGTGGGTAGTGAACCTTCGTAGACATAAGGAGAGAGTTTGATGTGACATGCATTGAGAAAGTGAACACTGATCTATGGTTTTTTTATTAAGAGCTTAGGATTCTAGAACATCAAAGGTCATGGGAACCAAGAGGCCTCCTGCATTTTAGTTATGGGTCTCTTGTCTTTATGTTGTAATTATTTAGCATTGGCGCTATAGTGGTTGACAAATTAAAAACATAAGATCTTTACTTTGCCTTTAAAGTTGTATAAAAGTTATACATATGATGTGATATGCATACAGACATTGGGGAAATGAGAAGCAAAGCAATATTTTCCATTTCAATTTTATTCTAATGAAAAGTAACCTCACTTTTTCCTTTTCCAAAGTTTACATTTTCTTTTTAACAATTTTAGAATATTAATGTTTGGCAATTTCAAAGATAGCCGGTGAGGCTTAATTTTGTCTGTAGCTCACTTTCATTAGGGATAGATCAATTTTTATATATTTAATGTACTTCAAACTCTTGCACCTAAACTATTTTTGAGGTCCAATATTGCATCTTTTATACCATTAAACAACATTAAGCTGGCCCTTTAATTTTGTGGATAAAATCTCATTAGTATTCAAATATCATCCTGTATGTTTTGCTGTTGCCAGTCTAGAATTAGCAGTTTTTGTTTCTTTGTTTTTTAGTGAAAAATGGTGCTTGTCCTTGGGGCCACAGAGATTCTCATTGCTTTTAGGTTGTTATATTTTCTAAGATTTCTCAGTGGATAGAACTACATAATATTTATAAAGAAAAAGTACATCATATGTTCATATTGTTATAACAATTTAAATTTGAAGTTATGTGATTTTAATTAACTTCTTAGATTTTATACTTAATCTCTTTTCTCTAGTACTAAAAATCTTGATTTCTAATAATTTGAACATAATTATTTGCTTTATTCTATTATACTTTCAATAATATGTTCATTTAATACTTTCAAATAATAAGGTGATAGTACTTCTAACAATAAGATTAGTAAGTCCATTTAAGATTATTTTTTATTCTTATCCTTTGGATATGTCCAAGTGGAGAGTTGCGGTCTTCATCTACAGGCATACCTTGTCAATATTGCCACCTAATTAAAAATGTTAGAATGCTCCTTGCTCTCTAATATTCTTCTTGTAGAATATATTCATTTAACTATATGTTCTTTCAATTTCATTATTTTGATTGAATATATAAGAAACATTTTGTATTTAGGTCTCTGAGCTTTAAAAAAGCAATACACAGAAATTTCCATTAATTACATTGAAAATAAAATAATAGAAGTGCAGAACTATGCAGTCTCTAAAAATCATGCATAGTGCAACAAAATGAAATCTTAGATGTTATAAGCATTAAGACAGCTCAGAATCATATTAAGAGTAATTATCTAAACCTTATTTCAATTTAATAATATTGAAATGTGTTGAATAAATGTAAACAAAACTATAATAATCTTTTGGTAAATGAGCACATTATAAAATTATGCTATTCATGTTGAATATGAAAGAACGCCAATTAGAAAGTAGAAAGTTACATAGATAGTATTTGATAGTAAAGAACAACTAATTATTTGATAGACAACCTCATGAAATGATGAATAAAATAGACAAAGAGTGAGAGTAATATCTTTTTCTTTACATGTTTATCCAACTAAAGATAATTTTGCTTTAGAAGTTGATAATACAGGCCATGAAGAAGAGTTATGAATCACCAAAGAAGCTGATATTTAAAGCAAGCCTTACATGGTTCAAGTGATTTAAGAATTGTGTTATGCTCCATTACATCAAAACAGCAATAGAGTTGACATTGAGGCAGTTGTATATAGTGTCTCACTTATAAAATATTATTGATTAATAAGATTATATAAATAAATATTTTCTATGTAGGTGAAATAGTTTTGTTTTGAAAACATTCTCCATTCTGTGTATTTATCTCACAGGAGAAGATATGTCTGGTCTCAAAGAATTCAACGACAAGCTTTGCTGTTCAGAATGAATTATAAGATGTCAAGTTAAAAATCTTATTAATATATAAAAATCTTAGAAGAAGCTATAGGCAACAAAATAGCAGAGATTTTTCATAGCAATATCTTTACCAATATAGCTCTTAGGGCAATGGAAACTAAAGAGAAAAGAAACAAATGGGACTACATCAAAATAAAAAGTTTCTGCACAGCAAAATAAATAAATAAAAATAAACAAAACAACAAGAAAACCCACTGCATGGGAGAACATATTTGCCATTGTTATCTCCAATAAGGGTTTAATCTCCAACATTTACAGGGAACTCATACAACTTAACAAAAGGAAGATAAACAATCCAATCAAAAAATGGGCAAAGGACTTAAATAGACACCTTTTGAAAGAGGACATTCCAAAAGCTAAGAGATATGTGAAAACATGCTCAAAATCACTAATCTTCCAAGAGATGCAAGTCAAAACAGTGATGTACCATCTCACACCTGTCAGAATTATTATCAACAACAAATCAACAAATGACAAGTGCTGGAGAGGATGCAGAGAAACAGAAACCCTCCTGCACTGCTGGTGGGAATGCAGACTGGTGCAGCCACTGTGGAGAACAGTATGGAGTTTCCTCAAAAAACTAAAATTGGAACTCCCATTTGACTCAGTGATCCCACTTCTAGGAATACATTCTAAGAAACTAGAAACATCAATTAGAAAGGATATGTGCACCCCTATGTTCATAGCAACACAATTTACCACAACTAAGGTTTGGAAACAGCCTAAATGTCTATCAGCAGATGAGTGGATTAAAAAACTGTGGTACATCTACACAATGGAATACTACACTGCTGTAAAAAAATAAGGATTTTTTTTATCATTTTCAACAGCAAGGATGGAACTGGAGAGCATTATGCTAAGTGAAATAAGCTAGTCAGTGAAAGATAAATATCACACGATCTCACTCATTTATGGATAATAAAGAACATTACAAACTGTTGAACAAAAATAAAGGCAAAGAAGCATCAAACATACTGTCAAACTACAGCGAGAAGGTGGGGAGGGCTGGAAGGTGGGTAAGAGATCAACGGAAGTACTTGTATGCATGCATATAAGCATATCCAACTGATGCAAAACACTGGGGGCGAGGGGACGAGGGCAAATGCCAGGGGGTAGGGGAGGTCAGTGGGGGGAAAAAAAGAGACATATGTACTACTATTTGTAATACCTTAAACAATAAAATTTAAAAAGAGATATATTAAAAAAAAACACGAAGAAGAACATAAGAAAAAAATTTTATTATTATAATATTACAAAAATCTTCAGGTAGTCAAGTAAATTATCAAAGAAAACTTCCCAATTATCAAGAGGTTGAATTAAAAAACCTGGGTAAAAATAGAGAGTTTTCTAGTCTATAAATATTTTACCTTCCTAATGTATTACACAGCAAAACTGATATCATAATGGAGGCTCTGTGTGATAGACACACAGAACTGTGATGACAGTTCTCTTAAAGATATGGCTCAAATTGTTTAGCATAGTTACAAATTCCCAAACTTTTACTACTCTGAATATATTATTACAATCTGTAGACCATAATGATATGATAGCTTTCAAGGCATGTCTACTCCTTGCTTATACACTATCTTCTAGTATGTATATTTCAACCAAAAAAAAAAAAAAAAAACTTCACTGGAAGCTTTTGGAGGGGTCTTGGCTTATAAACAAATCTTTAGACTTCATTATAAAAGCTCAGCAAAGATATCCTACACACACACACACACACACACACACACACACACACTGAATTCTGCATTAATGGAACTATCCCTGTTCACAGACCTCATTTTCAAGATTTTAAAACGATTGTAAGCACAAGGGTAAAAATCATGTACTTGAAAAGATACTGGGTTTGAAGATGTAGATAAGCTTGAAAACTCATCTCTAAGAAACTAATAACTACTGAATTTGTCCAGTCAGAACATGATAAAAATAAAGCCAATAAGAAGCAGATAATCATAACATCAATAGTTTAAAAAAATATGAATCTTATTTTAAAATGGAGATGCATTGGATATGGCTGTGAGGCATGAACTAGATGCCATAATGGCTTGTGTTTCTGCCTTAAGTGATCAGACTGGGGATGAGGCAGCCACTGAGTTGGAACTGAAGTATATAAGCTTCTGTATCAATATGATTTTTAGTCATTTTGAATTAAAAATTTCTTCTGATTAGCTACACGTTGTGATTAGCTATATAGTGTTAAAATCCAGAAGAATTCAGATAAAGAAATAATGTGATATAAAAATATTTTACTGGCTAACATCTAGAGTACTTTTTAATGTTTGAATAAGAGCCTCAAGATATTTATTAATTGTTAAATACTATGTCCTTTTGATACTACTCTACTATAAAACACAAAATTAAAGATATAAAGTACTTGATCTAAAATTGGGACATCTTCCTCATTATATTTTTATTTTAAAAATATTGACTGCCACTGTTTTTGTAATCAATCTTAACTAATAAAAGCGTAATATTGAAATTAATCATTTCTCCAAGAGGGGGTTAGCCACGCCCACTAGCCAATCAGAGTGGCTGTATGCAAATTAGCCCAGTCAAGATGGCAGAGGCGGACACAGGGAATCAAGCCTCCCTGTGTCCGCCGCTGCCTCCATCTGTTGCCTTCCTGCAGGCTACACGGGAGGGGAGGGGTGGGGGGCGGGAGGAGTGAGCCACGATCTATTTTAGGCAGCAGGGCCACGAACCTGGGAACCGGGGGGCGTGGCCACCCAGACCCATGTGATGATTCCAGCAGGTACTCTGGCTGTCCCTGGGCCAGCAGGGCTGTGGACCTGGGAAGGGAGGGCGTGGCCACCCAGACCCACCCGGGAATCCCAGCCACTGCCCTGGTGGACCCTGGACCAGCAGGGCCACAGACCTGGGAACTGGGGGGCGTGGCCAGAGAGACCCACCAGGGAATCCCAGCTGCTGGGCTGGCCAGCCCTAGACCAGCAGGGCTGTGGACCTGGGAACCAGGGGCCATGACCAGACAGACCCACCCGGGAATCCCCAGCTGCTACCCTGGCCTATGCTGGGCTGGGGCCATGGCTGCCAAGGAGGAGATGAGGGGACTCAAGCCATCAAGGATCCCGCAGGCATCGCCCAGCAGCGCCTGCTTGCCCATCTCCGTAGTGTGGAGCAGACAGGCCTGGCAGAGAGCAGAGAACCAGGTGCAGTGGGTTCAAGCTATCAGTAGCACTTCTCCTGAGTGCTCCCGAATTGGATGAAGTCCAGGTCTGGCTGAGGGACCTCCCCACTTGCCCTCCTCCTCCCCCACCTGCACCCTCACCCCAATTTACCCATGCACGAATTTCGTGCACCCGGCCCCTAGTAAATATTATAATAGTTGATATGCAACTTTTAGGTTTTAATCTTATCAAAAAAGATAGATCTATGGAATTGTAATAAAAAAGTAAATAAAATTCCTGATATATTAGGTGATTCAAATTATACAAACAAGCCATAGGTGGTTTTACTCAATGGACAGAGCATCAGCCTGTGGACTGAAGGTCCCAGTTTTGATTCTGGTCAAAGGCACATGCCCAGGTTGTGGGCTCAGTCCCTAGTAGGGGACCTGCAGAAGGCAGCCAATCAATGATTCTCTCTCATCATTGATGTTTCTATCTCTCTCTCCCTCTCCCTTCTTACCTAAAATTAATTAAAAATATATATTTAAAAAATTTTTACAATAAAACTAGTCTATAGTTTAAACTTTCCAACTCTTTATGTTGGACCAGTAATACATCTCATGGAAGAACAATATCTTTAGGGAAAATAAGAATATACCTTCCCCAGCATATATGCCCCAACGGACATGGCAACATTACCAATTCTTTGAAGAAATTGAGTTTTCAATGCACTTTTGAAATCATTTGAATAATAAAATAATATTTCATAAAATAATGTTTCCTCTTTTTATAATGAAGCAACATAATAGTGAACACATTTATGCATATTTAGCTCTTATACATACTGAATATGTTATATATACATATATGTGTCTATGATACTAACCAATAAAAACAGAAGTTTAATATAAATGTACTTGCACTTACAGGTTATATATTAGTAATTTTGTTTGACTTAGAATCAGCACAAGCATACCCCATGCTTTAAAAAAAAAAAGTAAAGGAATAATGAACTTATAGTCGTTGAGTCAAATTAAATAATTTTCAAATTCTGGATAACTTTTGTTTTCAACATAACATGCTCTTTTTTTAAGTATAGTCACTCTTATTATATCTTAACTAGGGGCCCGGTGCACAAAAATTTGTGCACTCGGGGTGGAGGGAGTCCCTCAGCTCGGCCTGTGCCCTCTCACAGTCTGGGACCCCTCAGTGGATATCCTATGATGGCCCCAGTCTGCCAGGGGCCTTCTGTGTGTGTGTGTGTGTGTGTGTGTGTGTGGCCACTGGGGACCTGGCCCCAGCCACATCAGAGGCTCGGAGCAGTCCTCCTGTGTGTGTCTACCTGCCGGGGGCCTGCCCCAGGCACACCGTCAAGACTTGGAGCAGACACCCCCTCTATGTTGATCTCTCAGACTCTTGCCCTCCCCTGCATGTTGTTCTCTTTTTTGAGCTATGGCCAGGGCTGGGTGCTGCCTGCCTCCCAAGCTTGCCTACTGCCCATCTTTCTCCAGCCACCAGAAAGCAGGGAAAACCCCACCCTGTGGTCAGACCAGCCTTTTCCTGCTCCCTGATCCCCGGAAGGGTTCTGGGGAGCCACCAAGCAGACCCCAGCCCCCAAGAGCTTGCTTTCCCGCTCCCCAGTGGCCCCCAAAGGGCCTGGGGAGCCGCCAAGCAGGCCACCGACTCTTTCCCACTCACCGGTCCCCTGCTGCCTTCCTTTTCCACTTCCAGGTGCCGCCAAGGGGTCTGGGAAGCTGCCAAGCAGGCCTCTGGCCCCTGCAGCCTTGCTTTCCTGCTCCCCAGTGCCCCGAAAAGGGCCTGGGCAGCTGCCAAGCAGGCTGAGACTGCCCCGCTGCTTCTTTCCCACTCCCCAGCCCGCCACCTTGCTTTCCCACTTCCTGGTGCCCTGCAAGGGGTCTGGGAAGCCCACCAAGCAGGCTGCCGACCCCCTGCCTCCTCTTTCCCGCTCCCTGATGCCCCTCCAAGGGTGGGGAAGCCCACCAAGCAGACTGCTGACCCCCTGCCGCCTCTTTCCCGCTCCCCGATGCCCCGCAAAGGGCCTGGGAAGCCCACCAAGCAGACTGCCGACCCCCTGCCGCCTTTTTCCCGCTCCCTGATGCCCCTCCAAGGGCCTGTGAAGCCCACCAAGCAGGCTGCCGACCCCCTGCCACCTCTTTCCCGTTCCTGATGCTCCTCCAAGGGCTTGGACAGCTGCCAAGCAGGCTGCCGACCCCCTGCCGCCTCTTTCCCGCTCCCTGATGTCCCTCCAAGGGCCTGGGAAGCCCACCAAGCAGGCTGCCGACCCCCTGCTGCCTCTTACCTACTTCCTGGTGCCCTCCAACCCTGCTGCCTCTTCCCCACTCACGGGTCCTGGGTCCTGCGCTGTCCCGCCCTGCAGACGCTCTGTGCACTGGGGAGGTCCCTCAGCCCGGCCTGTGCCCTCTCGCAGTCTGGGACCCCTCAGGGGATGTCCACTTGCTGGTTTGCCTGACCAGGCTGGGTGAGGGGCTTTAAGGCTGCCCACAGCTCCCATTGCCCAACGTCCCAGCAAGGCCAGCTGGACACAGGTTCTGGAGTTCATCTGCTATAATTGATGCTGTTCCTTTAAGGCGAGGCCTTTTACTAAGGAAGCCTCCTCTGCCTCACCTTGCGGCTTCTATAATGAAACAATTGTTACACTTAATTGTGGCAAATGTGTGTTTTGCTTCAGGCCAAAGGCTAAGGAGCCAGCGAGTAGGTAGTTTCGCTTTCGCTCCTGCTGCAACGGATGCTGCCTAAATGTTTACTCAGGTCCGTGAGTGGCGGCCGCCATGTTGGCTGGGCTAATTTGCATACAGTCGCTCTGATTGGCTGTGGGCATCCCGGAGAAATGGTTAATTTTACTATTCCGCTTTTATTAGTTTAGATAAGTTTCAGTGATCTGAGTTTGGAACATCAACTTTTTTTTTTTTAATATCTTTATTGTTCAGATTGTTATAGTTGTTCCTCTTTTTTCCCCCGTAGTTCCCCTCCTCCCAGTTCCCACCCCATCCTCTGTCCCCATCCCCCCCCCGTCCTCATCCATAGGTGTACGATCATTGTCCATTCTCTTCCCGCACCCCCAACACCCTTTACCCCTGAAAATTGTCAGTCCACTCCCTTTCTATGCCTCTGATTCTATTCTATTCACCAGTTTATTCTGTTCATCTGAATTCTTATTTACTTGATTTTTAGATTCACTTGTTGATAGTTATGTATTTGTTGTTCATAATTTTTTATCTTTGTTTTTTCTTCATCCTCTTCTCAAAGGATACCTTTCAGTATTTCATATAATACTGGTTGGGTGGTGATGAACTCCTTTAGCTTTTTCTTGTCTGTGAAACTCTTTGTCCGACCTTCAATTCTGAATGATAGCTTTGCTGGGTAAAGTAATCTTGGCTGTTGGTTCTTGCTGTTCATCACTTTGAATATTTCTTGCCACTCCCTTCTGGCCTGCAAAGTTTCTGTTGAGAAATCAGCTGACAGTCATATGGGTCTCCCCTTGTAGGTAACTAACTGCTTTTCTCTTGCAGCTTTTAGGATTCTCTCCTTGTCTTTTGCTCTTGGCATTTTGATTATGATATGTCTTGGTGTGGTCCTTCTTAGGTTCCTTTTGATTGGGATTCTCTGCACCTCCTGGACTTGGAAGTCTATTTCTTTCACCAGGTGAGGGAAGTTTTCTATCATTATTTCTTCAAATAAGTTTTCAATATCTTGCTCTTTCTCTTCTTCTGGTACCCCTATAATTCTGATGTTGGTGCACTTGAAGTTGTCCCAGAGACTCCTTACACTATCTTCATACTTCTTGATTTTTTTCTTTTCTTTTCTTTTTTTTTTGGCTTTTCCAGCTGGGTGAGTTTTGCTTCTTTATATTTCATATCTTTGACTTGATTCTTGCGATCCTCTCATCTGCTGTTGTATCTCTGTATATTATTCTTTATTTCAGTCAGTGTATGCTTAATTTCTAGCTGGTTCTTTTTCATATGCTTGAGGGTCTCACAAATTTATCGGCAGTCTCTAGAATATTCTTGAAAAGTCTTATAATCGTGGTTTTGAACTCTATATCCAGTCGTTTGCGTTCCTCCATTTCTGTCCTTTGTGATTTGTTTCTTGGCCTCCGCATTTTGGCTTTTTGTGTTAGGTGTCCTATAGGGCCCAGTGATTCACTCTTGTTGTATGCCTTTGAAGGCTGGGTGCACAGTCTTGTAGTTATCACTGGGAGGTATCACTGGGAGGAAATGATCTGCGGGTTTTTCTCCTTGATGTTTGGGGTTTGGATCTTTTGGAGTTCTGCCCCGGCTGCAGGCTGGCAGGCACACAGCTTGGGCTGGGTTGTAGGTGGGGTGGGGCGGGGTCTCAGAGTCACAAGGCGGAGCAACCCACAATGGCTGCTTTTCTGCGGCTGAGTCTGCACACCTCTCAGTCCCCAAATCTCCGCGCCAGTGACTCCTGCGAACAGCACTGGCAGAAAATCGCTAGTCTTCAGCCCCGCTGGCCTGCAGCCCGCGCCGCACTCTTTGCGACCCCGGGAGTCCACAATCTCCTCTCTAGCCACGAACCCGACCGAGCGCAGCCGCCGCGCCTTCGCGCTGCCACCTCCGTTCTGCGCGTCCCTCGGTACCTTTCAGTTTCAACTTTTAATGTTGAGTAACCACTCTTAAACTAAGTATGGTGAGCCCAAATGATACAAGTATGAATTTTGTGAGCAATATAAAATCTTAAAAATTGGCTAAACTAATTTGTTCCTTTTCCACATGAGTTAGTTTATGTTCCAACAGGTTCAATTTAATTCTCTCAGACAAAAAGAGGTTACAATGGTAAAGCATGAGATAGAATTGAAGTATTTTGACTTTGAGTCTATAGTTTTAATTACATTTTTTTAAATGGGAATAGAATAAAATAAACATATACAGCAACAAAATCATAATTATTGCTCAAAATTAATACTTTGATAATTTATGGTTCATTTTACATAGTTTTAAGTATAGTTTATTTATACTTTACATACAGTACATTTGATCAATTTTTTACACTTGATTCATTAAGGTCCCATTTAATTTGTATCCTAAAAATTAAAACATTTAAATGACCTAAGCTATATGCATATTTTAAACTCTTTTACAACTTCAAGTAAATAGAAAACAATAGTAAAATCAAATTTATTTGAACACAAACTAAGAAATTTTAGAAAGATTTGGTCAATGTTTCTTGAACTTTGATTAATTTTACTTTTAGCTTGATTAAATAATTAATCCTTCCAAGTGA